>JABAYD010086537.1:0-11312 GCA_014822095.1 Diplotaxis tenuifolia | reverse complement strand
TATTAGCGTTAAATTAATTGTATATATAATACTTACAGATTTCTCAATTATTCAACATATATATATATATATTTAATATTTTATAACATATAAAAATATAAAATAAAAAATAACATATAAAATAATTAATATATAATCTTCATCCCGCGCAAATGCGCGGGTCTTAACCTAGTATGTTTTTAAATGCTAATGGCAAATCCAGATGGAACTTTTTCTTCTTTATTTTGGACATGTTGAAAATAGTTACCAACAACAAACTATACTCCACCCGTTTCTAAATATAAAATGTTTAGAATAATTTCTATATTTCAATATGTATGATGTTCTCACATTTCTAGGTAACTTTAAATTTATCAAAAACTGTGTAACCAATTAAATTTAATAGTTCTATTTTAATTTATAATGTTAATAATATATTTTAGATAAAAATAATTTTTTTAAGAAACGTGTTTTATCTAAAACATCTTATATTTATGAACGTATGAATTATATTTTAACTGCAATTCTAGCAAGGTACAAAAATCAATTAGCCATTTTACCCGATATTAAAAAACTAACTCAAATCGAATCGAAACCGCCGCGGGTGCGCGGATCAAACTCTAGTTCAAAATTTAAAACCAAAGAAAAAATGTCTATTCAACGTAGTTGAACTCTCTGATCATAGTTGAACTCTCATCTTCTTCTTTGGGCGTCCTCCTTCATCACCATTCTTCTTCTCAACCACCTGTAATACTCCTTAATTAAGAAGAAAAATAAATAAAATGCACTTACAATGCACTTCATTAAATATTTAAAAATTTAAAAATCAAATACCTTGGCTCTCTTTTTGAAATGCGTACTTTCCTCCTCCTCCTTCGTGGTTGACCTCACAGGTGCAGCCCCACTCCGTGGTTGACCTCACCGGTGCAGCCCCACCACATGTTTCAATATTCCAAAAAAACAAAAAAGTTTCTTTTTATAAACGATAATGTATTTAAAACTAGCACAAATAAAAAAACTGATTTTTACCAGATATTTGTAACGAGATGTAACGCTATCATATGGACGCCTATTAATGTAGCCAATATCGTCCACTCTATAGTTTCCAAAAACTGGATATTCTTTTCAAAGCTCTGAACCAACTGCAACATACGTGTATTATCTTTCTCTGTTCAAAACTATATTAAAATGCATTGAAAATTAGACTCATTACCTGAAATAACCTAATCGAATCATAAATTTTTCACGAGTTCCAAGAATAGTGTAAAGAACTACTTCCTCCGTTCCGGTTTATATGTCGTTGTAGAGAAAAATTTTTGTTTAAAAAAAAATTTCGTTATATAATTTCAATACAAAATTTATTAACTTTATCTACTATTTTATTTTTCTATTGGTTGAAATGTGGTTAGGTGTATATGTAATTGTGTTTTTATCTCGAAAATATGTAAAATTAAATGTTTTCTTCTGTGTGTAAAAACCAACTAAAATGAAACAGAAAGAGTAATAAACACGAGAAACCCAAACATTACCCTAAAAAATCTAATCGAAATCATAAATTTTCCACTGAGTTCCAAGAAAAACTAAAAATTTTGTACGTTTGCTTCTTCAAGTTTCGCGTATCTTTCTTTGCAAGCCATCGCACTTCTTCAATGCTGCAGAAAACTCGATGAGACCCGCCTCCTAAGATACATTCCGTCCCTCCTCAGCCGTCGTAGCTCAGAATCTTCAACCGTAAGCTCAGCCAGTGACGGAGCTCTAGCTCTCGTCTTCTTCGACACCACCACTCCTCCATCTCCGTCGTTGCTATCTTCCAGGTCATCCTCGTCGTCAGAAGCTAATCCTAAGTTCCGTAGCCGAAGAACAATCCTCTCAATACACAATTTTGGCCTTTATCCTTCTCTAAACACAATTTGGCCTCGGCTTCCTCCTCAGCCGAGCGGATTTTACCTCCGCCGTTTTGTTCGTTCAATTTCTTCCCGGATGATCGGAAGACGAGGCCACTTTTCACTTATCGATCCAAGGAGGGGTTGGTTTAGAGTTTCGGTGATCCAATCGGCGTTTGTTATGGCTTCTGTTGTTGTTGAGAAGGGCCGACGAATGTGACGGGAAGGTTTCGTAGACAATGTGTAAAATAGCAAAGCGTGAAGCGAAGGAGGAGAAGAAGAGAAGCCATGAGGTCGAAGTCAAAGGAAGAGAGCTTCTCAGTGGCCTTTCTGTAAAATTCAGCGCAACCAACACCATTGAACAGTGCTTCAGCGAACTCTCTTCGCCATCGTTTACAGAGAAAATATTTTGCAGGCCGATAAGCTGAAAAACAAAAAGAAAATTAAAAAAAAAAAGAATATTTTACCATTAAGATTTTAATTCGTAACATAATTATTGGACCTGTATAATGGGCTTTTTAAAAGCCGTTTTTCGTGGACTATATATAAAGTACTGACCGGTTTGGGTACAACCGGTCTTTATTTCGTTGTCGTGCGAGTCACCGGCGTTGCGTGATTCACCGGAAAATTCGAAAGTTTAGTGAGAGGATCTCCGATCGATTTCTCTTTCCGCCGCCAATTTTTGTTTTTCGTTCTCTTGTTCTCGTGAGACGAATCTACGATGGGTCGACCTCCCAGTAATGGAAGTCCGGCGTTCCGATTTAACATGGCTGAGGTGATTGAAATCTCTGATGTCATTCTCTTTGCAATGTGATCTGTTTAGCATTGAATGATGGTTTTTGAGAACTAGTTTCTGGGGGGAAGGTTTGATTTTTTTTAGGTTTGGGTCTCTCTTTTTTGGGTTCATGATAGGGTTTTCTAAATTAGGAGTTTTTATCGATCAGTTCATGTGAAAGTATTGTAATTTCTACCATCTAATGACTAGAGGTTAGATTTTTTTAGTGTTTACATCTCTATCTGTTATGCTGTAGTTCCTCTGTGTTGAAGAAAAGGTTTTTATTTTGTTTGCTTTGGTTAATAAATCTTCAATGTTTATAAGGTAACGGAGATGGAAGCAATATTGTTACAGCATAATACATCAATGCCAAGTCGAAATATTCTTGAAGATCTTGCTGACAAGTTTAGGTCTAGTGTGCTCTACTTTCTTCTAGCTTTATTCCTTACAAGCACTCTCTTGTGTGTTTAAAATCTATTAAGTGGTTTACAATTGTTGGCTTCTTCAGTGAATCAGTGGAGCGGAAAGGGAAAATTGTTGTGCAGTTCAAACAAGTATTCCCTCTTACTTCTTTCATGATTCTTTAAGAGTCTTTTGGAGTTGGTTTCTTAATGTTTTGTATTCCATGACAGATATGGAACTGGTTCCAAAATAGGAGATATGCTTTAAGAAAAGCTCCTGGGAAGCTGAATGTATCTTCCATGCCGCGTAGTGTTGATTTAACGAATCAGATGAGAAATGTTTTTCCACCATCATCAGCCAGTGGTCCTAAACCGACTCATATCACTGGAAACCTACCGGTCATGACCGCTGCTCCTTCCGGTATGTTGTTGGCGGCCTCATATAGATATTCTACTCGCGTTGAAATTGGTTGAGAAGTTTTTTCATTTGGATAGGTTTCACAGGATCTTAACTTCCTTATCCATAAGTCTAATTCAGTATGGATGTCACTTTCGTAATTGTTTACTACTTATTCTTGTAGGTCCCGGTGCCATGAGGAGTGGTTCAGACAACTCTTACTTGGAATTTGAAGCCAAATCTTCCAGGGACGGTGCATGGTGATTCATCCCCTTACATACTTTTCTTCAATCTCATTACATTTACTAGTGTTAATCTCTAATATGTATCTCTTTTGTTTACTTACATGACAGGTATGATGTGCAAGCTTTTCTAGCTTATAGAAACTTGGAGACGGGTGATCCGGTAATTCCGAACCAGTTCCAAGTTGTGACTACTTTGTTCTTCCCCTTCTTCGTTTTGCTTATAAACATATCTTTTCTGTTGGTGTACTTCAGGAAGTGCAGGCTCGATTTGCAGGTTTTGAAGTTGACGAAGTTGAATGGATAAACATCAAGAAGAACGTAAGGCAACGGTCACTCCCATGTGAAGCATCAGAATGTGTTGCAGTTCTTGCTGGAGATCTCGTTCTTTGCTTCCAGGTTTACAACTACGTTCTCTAAGCCTTCAGTGTCATATGAGTTTATCTCTGACAAGACTTTTGTTATGACAACATCTTCAGGAAGGCAAAGATCAGGCTCTATACTTTGACGCCAAAGTTCTTGATGCACAAAGAAGAAGACACGATGTCAGAGGTTGTCGTTGTAGGTTCTTGGTCCGTTACAGCCATGACCAGTCCGAGGTTGGATGCTCATCTCTCTTTGCTATCTCTAACCAATTTTTTTTGTACATGTCAGCTCCGTTTGGTTTCATGGTTTAGGAATCTGAAGCAAAAAACCTCATCACTCACCTATTTTGGATTTATTTTCCGTTACGCCAGCAGGAGATCGTTCCCTTGAGGAAGATTTGCAGGCGGCCAGAGACAGACTACAGGCTACAACAACTTCACAGTGCTGCCAATAACTTTGCTAACTCCAATCAGCTCCAGAAACCCGCTCCAGAAGCGGCTGCAAAAACTCCTCTTTCACAATCCCCCGCCTCGGTTCCTATTGTTCCACCCGATGTGAAAGATCCGAGCTTGACCGCTGTTACAGCCACTTCAGTTCAGCCTAGCACTAGTGCATCCACTGTCCCCGCTGGTTCTGCATAGACCATAAGCTCTATCCTCATTTTGTGACCATATTCAGTCACTAGCTAGCACTGTAGAGGTTAACTTGGAATCAAAAGCTTTTGTAATGTTACCAAGTCATTAAAATGTATCATGCTATTTTATTTAATCCTTCATGTATGATGGAATAGTTATGGTCTAGTCTGTTTTAATTCATCATATGTTGATGGTTATCAATTGAACAAACAAACATGCTTTGACATGTAGGTTTGTTCTTAAGGCTATTGTTTGCAGGTTAGGAGTTTCGAACTGAGTCATTTAGATATGCAACTTTAGTGGGAGTAAGAGATATTAATGTGGTGAACTAAACCATGAGGTTTTGCTTGTGTAGTTTTCTGTAAATTATTTTCTCAGATTTGAAACAGAACAACAGTTATTACAAACAATTACAACTGCTTTAGTTGTTACTCAATAACAATGGATATAGAAAAGAAACATACAAATGATGGTTTCCACCTTCTGTAACACAAAGGGCTGATCACATTCTCTTTAAACATTTTTATCCAATGCCCTACATATCTATATCTATATACACCATAGATTGTTTTTTTGTAGGTTGATCACAAACCAACTACACTAGATCGGCGCTGTTACTCTCCTGCTATACAATCCACCTCCCGAACCAGACCCGGACCTAGACGGCGAATGAGACGTGGCTTGAACCGGGGACGAGTTAAGAATCTCCTTACCAAGATCTTTAATCTTATTAATAAGCAGTGTTTGCTCTGTCTGAAGCTGGACCAAATACTCTTCTTGCTCATCCTCCAAACTCTCCAGCTCTCCCAAAGCTTCACCAAGACCTTCAAGATCTCCATCGTCTATCAAATTCTGAAACTTTATCATCACCTGCTTCATCTGGTTAGACAGTAACAAGGCTTTGTTGAACGGAGAGCTGGAATCAGCGCTGGCTCTTCTTGGAGCCTCAGTGACTTTTCTGGTGACTCTGACACGGATCTCTCCACGTGTCACTCCTTGGAGAGGTATCCATTTGTCGGCTGTCTCGTTTGGTTTTAGGCGTTGGTATTCTACAATGCAGTTACCGATGCTTGAAGTTGGAAGCAGAGTGTTGTGGTCTTTGACGTGTAGCTCTAAGGAGCTCCCATCATCTGGGAACTCCATTGTCTGGTTCCATTTTGGATGTAATGTCTTGTAAATAACCTAACACAACAATGACAAAAAACATCTATAAGTTTTGTCTTTATGTCTCTATTGAGTCCAAAACAGTTTCTTCATTACCTTTGTCCTTTGTTTCTTCTCTCCATACTGAACCCTGACGTAAGGGTCACTGGTTCCTCTAAGATCAGCAGCCACGAGATCTCGTGCTTCAACAAGTACCAGTTCAATCAAGCCTTTACTAGAATCCACCTGCGATTAAAAGACAAAAACATCATTAACGAAAATCAGAGTGACATTTGCTTTAAGCTCAAGAACACATACTTCACTATACTCAGGACTAACAGCTTCAATCAAAAGCTCTATCTCTCCAGAACTAACTTCTTCAAGAGGAACCCAAATATGCATCTCACTGTTACTAATCCCATGAAGACTCAAAGTAGCAGTACCGATGCTGTCAGTGCCAAGCATCTCTTCTCTGTAACATTTCACTTTTAGATACTCTTCTCCTGCTAACTCCTCAAACTCAAACTTCTGGTTCCAAACACCCTCTGCCGCGTTCACCGTCTTCGTCTTCTGTATAGTCTATCACACAAAAGAAGAAAGAATATTAAACAAAAAGGCTCACTTTACAAGTCAGAGTTACGCATTGATTACTTACTTTCCCATACTGCAACTTGACATTAGCGTCGCATTTTCCAGTCTTGGAAACAAGATTCTTCCCTGCTAAAACCGTCACGATTATCTTCCGACCGGTTTTCGAGAACAAGCTAGCCGAGCCGTCGAGTGAGTGTAAGGAACTTGAATGAACACTGTTCAAGCTATGTGAGCCATCAGAGAAGTGCCATTCCTTTAGTAGTAGCCGGACAGTCAACTAAAACAACGACAACAATAGTAAGTAGTCAAACTTGGAGAGTAAGTAATACAACTAATGCATAATAATACATAGACAAACTTGGACACTAAGTATATATATATACCTCGCCGGAGCTAACACCTTCAAAAGGAACAACCATCTCAACTTCTTGACCACAGAACTCAGCGTGTTTCGCTATCACACCGTTATCATATCCAACGGCCCAAAACATTGTAGAATCATCATTCACGTATTTGAGCTGTACATTTGAAGAGAGAAGAAACGTTTCAACGGTAAAGAAAGGTAAGTACATAGTAGTGTTATTGGTTCATTTTCATTACCTTAACTTCGCAGCTAGCGAGACTATCGTATCTGACACTAGCAGGATTATTCTCGTATAGATTAAACTTAAGCGTCCCTGTATTGTCGTGTAAGATCATGTTAAAGGTAGACTGATAAGCTGGATTAGGTCCTGATCTCATCTCGGTTCTTCTAGACAGCTGTTCTAGCTCGACCTCCACGAATGTTTGAACTGGTTTGTTGCTGCTGCTGCTGCTACCGTTGCTACTTTCCGCAATGTCGGGACTTCTAGTGGAAGGGCTTCCCCGAAGAACGCTGCGGTGGAGATTGCTACCGGAGACGACAGTTACGTAGATGATTCCTCCTACAGCTGTTTTGTGAAGATCAGTGGCTGGTAATGAGACACATCCACGGCGTGGCTCCACCATCTTCTTGTTCAGTGTTTCCGTTAGGATCTTTACCTGAAACGGGGAGAGAATTGTGGTTTTACCCTTTTTGGCGGTTAAAAAATAACCAACTTATATTGGAGAAGTGTAAGAGAAACAAACCAGCCAAGAGGAGACACCGGGAAGCTCTGTGGCCGGAAGAGATTGGCCACCCCCACCACCGAAAGCAACTCCGATTCTAACGTCAGGGTTAGTTACAAAGGAATAGAGCATTGCTTTTCCTTCTAGTGTTGGTCTGATTAGTATCTGCAGAATAAATGAAGTAAGACTCGCATGTTTCAGTGAAAGACACCGACAATAGTTACACTTACATCTCCTTTGATGCAAAGACTGTTTACAACGATTCTTGCTGTTCGGTTAAACGGTTTTGACAACTTGGCTTGGAGCAAGATACTAAGATCTGTTGTGTCCCAAGTGAAATCTAATCGCAAGATTTTCTAAAACCACCAGAGAAAAGAAAGTAAAATATTTAAGTCAAAAATCAAACCTTTTCTTGTAATATTGTCAAAGAAAATGTAGTAAGCGAACCTGTTCCCTTGATTGCGACCAACATGTTCCGTTGAGTCCCAGCAAAGGAGGACATGAGCCAAGAGAGAACTCCAACAATTGTATATTTTCTATTAGTCTTGATCTTCTTTGCCTCAATCGTTTCTGCGTTTTAGATTAAAAAAAAAATCAAATGTTTTAGAAGGAATCAACGGGAACAAACACACATGTTAGGTAGTAAGAGCACACAGCTAAAGAATGAATCTGACCTCTACCATAGAAGAAAATCTGAGAGAGAGTTTCTTGTTCATGAAGTTTAGCCAAATTTCAGACAGTAACTTGTTCAGCCATTGGCAATGTTCCAATGGAGTTATCGTCTGCACACAATAACAATCAAAGGAGTCTTTGTAATGAAAATGTCTAGGTAACAGAATAAAACTAAGGTAACATAAATTCTCACCGAAGCATTGAACACATTATGCTTCCACTTCCTGGTTAGATCATCTGCAAGTATTGCCCTTTGATAACTCCCATACTGCAGAAAAACAAATGAACACAGTGAAAATTCATCAGGTTTAACATAAGAAACCAACACAAACAATTCTACCTAGTAAATAGTAACATAAGGTAAGCTTCTACCTCACATATAGATAAAGATTGTAGCTTATCCAAACTAATCTCCCTAGTGAGTGAAGAATCAAACACTTTTGGGTATATAAGACAAGTTTATAAAAGTTAGGTATAAACAAAAAGGCATAAAGCCTCCAACTTTATCTCAGGATTCTATAATATCCAGAAAGGAAGTGACTTTATGGGTGGATTACCTGAAGAGAAGCCCAAACAGCAACAACGAGAGGAACCCAATTCGAGAAAGCGAAGACCCATCTCTCAATCGCCCAGAAAGCTAGCACCAAAGGAACCAGCAGTAACAGAGAATGTCTCTCCGCAACGAGATGATTGAAAAACTCTCTTGCAGCTTCGATGTTTATGAGACCTTTCCTCTTTATTCTCCGAACCATCTTCTTCAAATTTGCTTCTTCAAGGATCCATGGTTTAGAATCTAAGAACCTTTCTGAAGTTGAGTTTGGAATCTGAAGAGTTTTTAAAATGAAAGAAAGAACTTGTCCTTATGCTCCCAACGACATTTGATTTGTTCAACAAGCTTCGTAGATCCACGGTGGGTTGAGATATTTATATTTTCTGCACAAGTGGACGAAGAATGAACAGTAAATAATCTGGGGAAGAAAAAAACTGAAAAAGTCTGTGGGAAGAAGTTTCGAATAAGAATAGTACTCTTTCAGACAAGAACTCCGATCTCCCAAGTTACCTGTCGGTTAACTCTTTGCTTCTGGTAACGGATCTTTAGACAGCATCAACTGTGTGACAAAAGGGTCCTCCCATAATTTCTGCATTTTTCTAATTTATTTACCAGAAAACAAAAACTTAAATAAAGACTTGAAAAGTCTTATTATTTTTTTTTTGTCTTATTTATGTTTTATAGAAATACGATTTAGACAGACTTAGTGATATGAATTTACAGTAAATTATCTACTCTGTCAAAGTATTTGAGTCACACAAAAAGAATGAAACCTGGTAATAGTAAATATTCATTATTAAATATGATAATATTCTCTCTGTTTCTTTTTGTATGATATTTTAAAAGTTATTTTTGTTTCTAATTTTATGATGTTTTGATATTTTTTATGTAAAACTATTAAAGTAATTAAAATATTTAAAATTAATGTATATTTTTTTTTGTTTTATTGGTTTACAATGGTAATGATTAATTATTTTTGATTACTTTGTTGTTGTATTGGATGTTTTTAATAAAAATATTTTTTTAAAATTTTTTGTGTTTATACCAAAATACCAAAGAAAAAGAAATAGTAAATATGGAATATGTACCTGTGCTTTTTTATTTACCAAGAAACGAGCAAAAAAACTTAAAAATGATTTTGACTCAAAAAAATATAAAGAAAGAAAGACTTAAAAACTTATTATTTATTTAGAAACACAATCCAATGATATTCTTACTTTTTATTTACTCAGTGCCAGATAAATAAACTATTTATGAAAAGTGAAATAGAATAAAACGTGATAAATAATATTATTAAAAATTATCAGAATATTTACTGTATGCTTTTTATCTTACTGAGAAGCACCTCCTCGAATTGATCCTTTATAAATACAATATAATAAAGTTTACTGGTCCCATCTCATATGGAGAGATGACCACCGTTTGTTAATAACAGAGAAAAGAATGACCGTCCGATGTGCCTGCCGTTTGTTATTGACTGTTCACTTCACTGGTCATAGTCTACACACCTTTACCGTTGACTTTTCTGATAACCTAAAAGACGCGTCATGGATCAGATCCGAGCGGCACATTTTGTTTTATCCTTGTATAGAGTCTTCGTCAAAGGATTAAGATCTCTTTTGTTTTGTTTTTTTTTTGTGTGCACAGGATTAAGATCTCTAAAACGTTTATTTCAGATCTAAAACATCCAGATACTTCAGATCCAAGCAACACAAGTTAAATAACAGCCAACTCAACTCCTAATCACCCAACTCCAAATCTATACACATTTGTTGTTATTAAATGAATGCGAATCGAAATAACAGGCGCAGAATGAGTACAGAGTCATTTCGCTCAACCCCCTAATTATTGATATGTTGTTCGTTTTATTTAATGCTATTGGAAGTGGAGGACACTCCGTCCATATCAGTGTGAGGGTAGCTTCATAGTGATTCTTTACTGTCATGAGCTTAGAAGCTAGATTAAAAAGATCTTAGAAGCTAGAACACAACGAGTAACACAACGTATGCGTCCAGTATATGTAAGAAATACCGATCCTAAAACTTTTAATCGATGCGCCCATTTGAATATTACAAATCATGGCCTTGTTTAATGAAATGACGTAAGAAACAATATAGAAATGTGAACTAGGAGTTGCTAAAGTTGGGTAGGTCGGTCAGCATTGCTTGAGAGAGATATAAAGTAGGTCACACACAACTTGTCCTCCAAAAATAGTAGACATATTGTTTAAAATAATAAAATAAAGAAAACTATCTGATCTTTTAAACTATATAAAGAACAATTAAAATCAACGTATATTTGAAAAGAACTAAAAGTCAACCCACTGCACATTTCCCATTTTCTTTCAGATTAGGGATTTGTATTTAGTTAGTTACATACAGCAGCAAAACTGGCGGAGGCAATGGTGGATTTAGTACATTTTTCATCGAGAATTAGTACACATTGTCTGCCATGATACTTGTGTTGTCCCACAGATGTGTAATGTGTTGCTTGTTCGGATTACACATTTCTCATAATTGTGAACATACTAAACTACTACTGGCACAACTACAACAACATTCCACTACAAGAAAACTCGTCTGTTACTAGGGA
>JABAYD010086531.1:0-17656 GCA_014822095.1 Diplotaxis tenuifolia | reverse complement strand
AAAAAATAACATATAAAATCATTTATATATAATCTTCATCCAGCGCAAATGCGCGGATCTTAACCTAGTTATATGTAAACTTGACACAAGTATTATCAACGTAAGACTGAAAGTTTGTGTGAAGTCTTGAGTTGATGTACGTTATGTTTTATTCTACTATATGGTTTCTAATGGATTTTTTTTTTCTAGAAATATTTTCTGTCTCAGTATCCCTTCATGCCAATTATATTTCATTATCTTATTTAGTTTCATAGATGATATATTACAAGTTTAACAAAGTAAGATAATTAATGTGCCTAATATTGACAAAATCCTAGTTAAAATCCTTGAACTTGGTCGATCATCCCAAAGATCGTTAGAATGTACTTGTCAATCTCATGGCTGAAGTTAAAATGAAGTCATCAGCTCATCATCAAACGAACATATACCAACGTTCACACCATTATATATCATTAGCATTCTACTATATACAACAATCTGATAAATGAAAAGGAAATTAAGTTAATTACTTGCTACATATTATTATTATTTTGGCTAAAAGAGAGCGAGACAACAGTCCACATCTCTCCGTGGAATAGAATCTCCATCGTCAGAGTATATTTTTGTTCCTGGTTATTTTTTATGAACTGAAAAGCGGTCTCTTATTCTTTTCTCTAAATATTTAAGAAAATTAAGATAGCAATTCAGACTAATTTATGAATTATCCCCTCCAGGGAGGAAGATACCTTTGAGCTACCATCACTTGATATTTTTCTTTTTTTTATTATAAGAAAATCCAACTAGTGAAGAATAAATTTTTTTTTTACTTGATAACAAAAAGAAACTATTTTCACTTCTTGTCCAATGTTTACTATAATGCGAACGAGAAAAAAAGACGCCTCATAATTCGACATTTCTGTTTTAATCAGGATATAAAAGTATTTATATAATTGTGAAACAAATATACATGTCAATGATGTCATGTAATTGAATTCCACCTGCTTGGCTGATCTTTAAGTTGGCGAGGCGGTTTGTAAAATATTTAATATTAAATTATCTTTAAATATTATTCTAAATTTGTAATATACTAATAATTAATAAGTTAAATTGGTTTTGGGTTGTTAACCAATTCCCAACTAACCTAATTTCACTGTCTCAATAATCACATGTAAACCAATAACATTCACAAATCATACCTACTTTCAGTAAATAATTTTAGGTCTCGTTGCTTATTATTTCTTCATGCCCGACTCAAATAAATAAAAAACGAAACTCATATCTCGTTCTTCTGAATAACATCTTCGTTCTTCTTTTGTAACCCGGTCTTCTACGTTTGAGCCCATATGAATCTTACTTCCCTAAGCTGCAAGAACCAGTATACGTAAATTCTGTACATCGAGTTCATGTTAAATTTCGTTACCTGTAATGGTAAGTCATACTTTATTTTTTCTAAATAATTTATAAGGATGAGTGTTCACTGGCTACTTTCTTATCCATTTCTTCCGTATACCATTCGTTGGACGTTTGACATATTAACCCATCTGGTTACGTGATTCTAAACTAAAAACTAATACAACGCCCAAAAGTAGAAATGTAAACAAATATCTGGAACGAAAAAGGTAAGAAATAGTGAAAGAGCTACTTGAGTTATTGAATACAGCTTTCCATCATCAAAGAAAATGCCGTCACCTAATTAACGTTGCCCAATTGAATTTTCTTTTGGCTCTATGGTTCTTTTAGTCATGTTTCAGTGGCATTGTGATGTACATATATGATTTGTTACACAGATAATCACCACATCAAGATAAACCGAAAGGTAAGTGAGAATCATATAATAAAAAATGATAGTTTCACAATTTCTTTAACATATGGAAGATAAAGAAATCAACCTCTCAGTTGACTCTGATGTTTTGTGTTTGGCTGTAATATTTTTGAAAAGACAAAAGAAGGTATCTCTAAATTTATTTAATTATTTGTATATGTAAATTGATCTGAATATATGTCTTTGACGAGTCAAACTTCCTTTTGATATGAATGGTGGTGACGACGGCTCTTGAGTGCTGCTGTTCAATGGTTCGAATGGATTGACTATTACCGCTACATTCCTTTTACTTTCATACACATATTTGGAAGTCTGGATAATGATAAAGACCCATATAGTTTTTTTTTCTTTGGATCAGTGCCATATAGGTTTTGGTCAAGGAGAGGCATAAACCAAATTTAATTAATCAAATGCAAACTAAAACAATACAATTTTGTTTTAGATACAACGGTAACAATATTTGCAAGAAAATATAAATCTTAAAGCAAATCAAAACCTAACTAACGGTAACAGCATAAAGTTAGGTTAGCTTTTGTTTGTTCTTTTCCTGATAAGATAGAACTTAGTTTTCTCATCTATAATGTTTTGTTCTAAGCTGAAAAAGATTAGATCGAGAGAACGTTAGGTTCTGACAACGATTCATAACTGTATATATCCATAGTTTTATTTTCTGAGTGATGTCTCTTTAGGCTTTAGTTTATAATGAGGTTCCTTTTCAAAGGGCTCTCTCTTTAAATATTGGCCTTTTGTTGGCACATGCCTAAGTTAAAACCAAGTTGCACCTCCAATAGCGACGCGACTCATTAATGCTTAAACCCTAACTGTACCGTTTCCTTTCTCTTTGTTGAAAAGAATAATCGGATTGTCTTTTTTGGCAAAGAAGAATAATCACATTGCACTATTCCTAATATTTTTATATATAAATACTCCACACACTAGGCTTAAAATTTAGTCAAACACAATAGTATATATGGCCTTTGAAATATATAATTCTCTAACCTCCACTTTTATATATGTATCTAGGTATTATAATTAAAAAGCCACCAAAGTGTACTTTTTTTTTGCTAAACACACCAATGAGTATCTCAGAAATAAATATTTTATTTTCATATATTTGATTTCCTCCTTAGACAATATCTAAGGAAAATCTTTGTTCTTTGTTTGTGAATATTCCTCACCTCTTAAATTGAATCAAGAGAAAATAAAAGTCGAAGATGGATGACCCTACGAACATGGCTATATAAGCTGGGACCAATTAAATAAAAAGCTTTTCCATCAATTTTTCTTTGTTTGATGAAATGTCAATGAATTTGATTCTTCATAAAGTCTTAGATAAGATTCTAACTAACGTTCTAAATATTAATCGTTTCCCATTGAGACTTAAGGCGAAGTCCACAAGCCTAGCCTATGTTTTTAGACAAATATTTTCAAGAATAATAAGTCTATACTTTTCAATACAATAGATTACTTTATTGATTTCCGATGATCTCTTATTTCGTATAAATAGTTTTCCTGTGCACATACCCAAACATGTCATGTGGAATCAAGTAAAACTGGTCCCTACATATCGTGGAACACTTAACACTTGAATGAACAGAAGGAACCACACATATTCTGTATTTTTTTCTTTCGTAGGGCGAGCCACAAAATAGTCATTCTCATCAAATCATCACATGTTATACCATTATCTTTTCGTTTATACCAAAAACGACGTTAGTAAATATGTATTTCTTTTTTGAAAACCTTACTCCATCTGTTTCAATATATACATATTTTAATTTTTTCACACATATTAATAAAACACATATTTAATTCAACATTTTTTGTGATTATCTTTTTCCAATAATTTTAAACCAATAAAATCAAATAAGTGCAATTAAGTTTTTTGAAATTTACAGTTACTTATTGTAAATTGATAAAATATGCATTGGAAATATGAAAAATATATCTTTTTGAAACAAAAAAAATTCTCTAAAACATCTAACTTAATGAACAGAGAGAGTAGTAAATATTGTTATTTGAAACAAATTAGCCATTATCCATCTGAAAGACTAATGGAGAGAATTATTCGTTCCATAAATTGATATCGATCAATATAAATATTAAGTTTTCAATATGTTTTTTTTAATCAAAAAGTTTTCAATTTGTATTTTGACTAAAAAGTTTTCAATATGTTGTTAAAGAGTGTCGACGACTATTAGTTACTCGTGTAGCTGTATTCTAAGTTCTAACTAACATATTGAGAAAATACTTTGTGTAAGAGACCTTTTGTATCAATTGATCGGTCAGTATTTGTCTATTACTAGAGTCTAAAGATGACATATTTAGTAGACCTTACTTATTTTTAGAATAAATGAAAGATGACATATAAACCGCTTGGGAAATTTTGGAAAAGAGAAAGAAAAAAAAAAAGAACAAGTTGGAGCGTCGTTGGTACGTGGAAAATAAAGGATGCTCGTGGGATAGTCGAAAAGACAATGACGTGAAACTCATTCTCATGTGCAACTTTGGGAACATGTAACATGTTCCTTACCTTTTGGTCCTTACTTCCCGTTGCTTCAGGCTGCAGAAGGGCCACATCATTCATATCTTGTGAGAAGAATGAGAAGTGATGCTTTTTTTTTGTTATCTTATCTTAAGGGCTAATCCTTAAACTCTTCACTTTTTAGAATGATATTTCTTTTGGATTTTTTTTTTGTGTGTGGTCTCTAGTTATACACATTTCGACACGTAAGAGAGGCAATGTATTTCCATGGCAATATATAGTCTAGAGAATTAAACCCTGACCTTAAAAAAGCTCACAAACCGAACATAATCACTCGAAGAAGCTAGCTGTTTAATTACTTGGTGGGTTGGTCTGTATTGTAACTCCAAGGCAATATATAGTCTGGTCTAGAACTTGATGTGTCAAAAGCAAAACTCTTTCTTCTTCTTATGTTTTTGAGTTTAGCATTAGACGCTCGAAACGAAGTATCAAAGACTGCAATATGCAACAGAGGGACGAGCAGGTTGTGTTGGGCTTGTCCGTTTAACAATGTTGATGATCTTCTTGTTCTTCTAATGCTTTTGTGTTCTTGTTGTAGATTGTGTTTTGTTGTTGTTTAGAAATGTTAGGTCCTCAATGCTGGGCTAAGTTGATAGTTTAAACTACAAAAAAATGTTTCAGTTTCAGACAGCAGAGAGAGAGGACATGCACCACATGTAATAGTGTAATATGATAGAAAAAACATGTCATAACACATTTTTGGGTCATACAAGTGGAAACCTGGGGAGAGAAACAGATTCAATCCCATTACAAAGAGAAGTAGCATGATCTTTATACACAAAATGCTTGAGTATATATATTAATGAGAAAGTTTGAAAGAAATGATGAGGATAATGGCGAGGATGAGCGCAATGATGACTGAAGTAACGATCCATTTGTTCCTTGTCATCCTTCTCGACATAGCCGTCAAGACCTTCTTGCTCTTGTCAATGGCCTCATCCACACCATGAAGCTGCAATCAAAAAGGAAGATGCATATGGTCAAGCACTTGCAATGTGCGTGATTGCTCTAATGTATAGGACCATACCTTGCTGTGGGAGTGGAGGAGAGTTTGGCGCTGCTGGCTGAGATCTTGGAGAATGGAGACACCAAGCTCTTCAGTCTCCATCATGGTTCTTCTACTCTCTCTGATCCTGTCGCTAGACTGATCAAGCCTCTCCACAGACATTGCCAGCCTCTCTCTTTGATCAGCAGAAGCCTGGAAAAGGAAAGACAAACTTAAGTTCACTCTCTCTGCACAGAGAAAACTAATAAAGAACAATCCTGGGACATGTGAAACTCATGAGCCAATCAAGATCAGATAAAGAAGCAAGCAATGGATCAATATTTACCGAAAGGGGATCAGCCATTCCAGATTCCATCAGCTCTTCACGAGCAGATTGGTTAACATCTGGAGAAGAAACTCGTTTGAATTCCTTCTTGAGTTGGTTAAGGTCGGACTTGTATTCTCTGAGTTTAGCAAGACAAGTAGCCTTAGCACTCGGCTGCAAGCTCCTAGCCTCAAGGTCCATTTTCCGAATCTTTTTTTTTAAAAAAAAAGGATCAATAACTATATGTTATATCATCACAAGATATGTTCTTGTGTACATAACAACAAGAAGTAATAAAAGTAATATTGTTACCAAGACATCAGCTTCATCAATACCGGATTTGATCTCACCAAGCTTCCCTTTCTTATCATCTGCCCAAAAAAAAAGCATTAAACTTTTCATCACCCAGCCACTCTATCTATCTAAAGCACTAAACTTTACTCAGATCAGATAACAAACCCTAATCTAAACGACAGACCTAGAACGCATTCGTTAAAGCTTGAAAAGATGAAAAGGTTGGTGATTTGCAGGGAAGATAATCAGATGGGTTTTCCCAGATTCAGATTAGGATCATGAATTGGTGTGATAATTGGGATACCTCCATGGGGGAGAAGGGAAGCAGAATTGGATTTGCGGGTGAGATTGGTTGATAGCTCGCAGTACTGCCTCTCGTACCCTTCGAACACCTCGCTCATCTTCTTCTTCGATGATGATTACTTCAATTTCGCAGTTGCACTTGATGAAGAAACAATCACAGAGGTGCCCTTGGTGCTTCTCTTATCTTCTCTTATCTTCTCTTATCTTCTCTTCTCTTTCCCCAAGCTCTAGATACAAAGATTTCCTCTTTCAGATCGTACAGACAGGATCAAAACGCTGCGTTTCCTTGCTTCATCACGTGTTTTTATGTCTTTTACTATTTCAAATCTTTTTTTTTTTATAACAATTTTAGACCGAATTTGATCCAAAAGAAAAAAAAAAAGACAAATCTTAGTAATATCATTTTTTAAGTTTATGTTACAAAAATAACTTTTAAAAACTAAAATGACGAATATAACATTTTTTATTTTAAAAATTTTAATTTTTTTAATTTTTTTCAAATTGAAAATCATTTTCCCAAACCCTCCTCAACTCTAAACAAAAAAGTCTATGATTAGTTAACCCAAAGTAAAAATGAATAATTTATAAAACATTTTAACGTTATTTTTGTCATTTTTATTTTTAATTGGTATATTTGTGACAAAAAATTTTTTTAGTGATATTTTTGTCTTTTTCTCAAAAAAAATAAACTGAATTAAAAACCTTATGTAGATACTAAATGTGTGTAAAATCATAAACCAAAATTAATAATCAATGAATTTTATAAATATAATTTGACAAAGAAAATTTCAGAAATATAAATAAAAATGTTATGCTGTTTAGTTTTTATTTACAATAGTATCTAGTTCTATTTATTAAGTTAAGTTATTTTAATAAATTATATCTAACATGTAATTATTGTATATAATACATATATTTTATTGCCAACATAATTTAATATAAAAATATAACACTTAAATTTAGATTAATTAATAAATATTTCTTGCAAATATTTAATTTAATATATAATTCCTAAATGTTTTTTTTTGCTAAATAAATCCATAAAATTATTTCATAGCGACAAGCAAAAGCGTGCTTGCAACATGGTGATCTAGTTCACAGATATGGAATGCGTTTTTTGCAACTGTTTTCTCGAGCCTTGTACAAAAACTTTCTGTAGTTCTTGCTCAGGTGTAAAAACTTCCCCACAATTTATTGGTACATCCCATACACATAGGTAATGACTCTTGGGTTAAAAACTGATTTGGTTTACATCATTCGTTGCATCAAACATACAAGTAAAAGTGAAAATGTCACCATAACACCACCTGACCCTGAGTAAGTGCAATCCACAATCATTTGTCTGAGAATGTTTTGACTTTTCTTGATCAATATATTTGAATATGACTAGCTATCAAAGAATGCCTCAAGGATTCTCTGTGATTATTATTATACTTTCTCATCTTGATTTCTGGATGTTCTTAGAAGGAACCTGATCACTGTCTTCTCCACCAGAAGCATCGTAACCACCACTTGTTGACCTTGACAATGGCATCATCATCATCATGGACTGTTGTGGTTGCTGTCCTCTCTGTTGATGACTCATCAGACCAACACCTGAAGAAAACCCTCCTGCTTCAGACGACACTCTAAAAGAGTGAATCTCACGCGAGTCTAAGCTACTCTCCGGTGAAGATGTCACCATAACACCACCTGACCCTGACATTGCTCGGCTCGTCTGAAACGCACTTCTTGCCTCTAGCTGAAGAGGAGCTAGCCCTGAGCTAGTTGATGTCTCCACCATAGCTGCTTTTCTCTGAACATGATTCATCAGCTCTTCTCCTGGTAACCGTATGCTCTTAGATTGCTTTCTCTGCTGCTTCCCAAAGCTTGCTTCCTTCCTCGCCACAGGCTGGATAATTTTGGATCTCTTCCTTGCTTCTGCTGCTGCCTTTGAAACTTCTTCTGCGTTGAGTCGCGCTAGAGTCCATGGACTGATCTTCACTGGTTGTGTCTTCTTCTTGACGTGTTCTTCAACCACTGTCTTCTTCCCATATGAACTCACAGACGCATTCTCTGGCGGAACTACATCAAACTACACACAGAAAGAGTAAATAATAGCTTCAGAAAGTTAGTGGTGAAGAAGCAAAAGATAAGATACCTGATCCTCAACAAACAGACGTGGTGGAGTGCACCAAGCTCCACGGTGAAATGTATTAAAGGAGCTTGCACTGCTTAGTCCAGTGAAGGAGCTGATCATTGAGATTTGAGGGCTTTGTTGACCTCCTCCACCACCACCTTCTTCTAGCTCTTGATCTTGTTCCCTAAGTGCAACTATGTAGTCATATGTACTGATTCCCTTTTTGATGAGAAGAATGTGGAAGAAGAATAGCTGAGCAACAGGTAAAGTTGCCAGCATTGCTAGTAGAGTGCAAACAGCCTGCAAAGAGAAAAAGTAACCTTCACATCTTACATTCAATAGACAATAAAGGAAGAAGATTAACTTACAATGACTATAACAAATGGAACTATTGAGAAGCTGCTTCCCAGCTTTAAGGAAATGTCTGTGTTGAACTGGTTCCTTCTGAGTAGACATAGTACTAACACAAAAATCCCAGTTGACCATTGCATGATGAGCTGCAAAACCAACACATCAAAGCAGAGATTAACAGAAGAGACTAATTTTCATGGAAAGGTGAAAAGATTAACACAGCCTTACCAAGAAAATAGCTGAGACCATAAGGCTAAAGAACTTTCTGTAATTCCTTTTGCCAATGCAGTTGTTTAGCCACTACACACACACAAGTCCATAAGCTAAAGAAGATAGGAAATTAAGAGTAGAATGGACGGGCAAATCTTTTTTAATACCCTGCAGTGATGATCAAAACGGTCAACGCATTTGTCACAAACTCTGCAGTGCTTACTGTATTTGAAGACCTGCAAAATGATTATTCCTGAGCTTAAGCAGAACTTTCTTGAAGAAATCAAATACTGTAAGTTTTGGTTTCAATGTTTCACCTCAACTTCACATAGACTGCAATAAAACATTCCATCCTCATTCATCTGTTGCTCAGAAGATTCACCTCTTCCACTGCAACAACTACAAAGCAATGCACAAGGAGAGCAAAGGAGAGAAGATCTTTGTGATGATGACTCCAGTTTCTTGTTAGTTCCATTTTCTTGATCATTTACACCTGTGTTGTCATGAGACTTAGCACCTTCAGTGGTCGACCCTTTTGCATCTTTTGATTGAGGAAACTTCCCGTTTTCAGGTATCTTAAGGTACTTCTTTGACCTGAAAACTCCACGGTCTGCAGGATCTGAAGCAGCACACCATATGTACAGTCCAACCACACATGTAATCTGCCAAAGAAAAATGTAACATAGGAGAAAGTAAAATATAAGTTACAAAATTACATAACAGTTGAAAATAAGATGGATGTAATGATGAATACTACACTGTACGCAAAAAATTATATATACCAAAGAGTAGAAGGTTTTAGCTTTAATGACAGAGTCAAGAAGTGAATATGTTTGACCCAGTAGATACTACTATTATCTCTAAAAGGAAGGATTGAGAACAAAGTTTCAACCAAAGACCTTAAATTAGCACCAAATCAAGAAGTATCTAGAGCTAACTTGACCATAAGTGAGGCTTCTAAGCTCTTGATGGGACCAGATCAGGATCCAAGTAAAAGGAAAGTGAAATCAAATTTGCCTAATTAGCTATAAAGAACAAATTTTACAAGGCATGTTAGATTGTGGAACCACTTATTAGTCTATGTACTTTTAGAAAAAGCTAAGCACTTTCCGGAAATAGAAAGACAACAGAACATAGACAACACATAAACAGCCAACAACAAGTACACAAATTTTGATTCAGCTTACCAGAGGAGTGTAAATGCCTATCACAATGTACTGATGAATCTTGTTGCCAACAAAAGGAGCAAAGAAGACGTAGAAAGCAAACCCTAGAGCCAAGAACACAGCAACAGCCACCACCTACCAAAAAAAGTGAACTAAAGTCTCAAACCCTCCAAAAGAAACTTCAGTTGAATTAAGAAGAAGAGTACCTGAAGAGGATGGTAAGGTAGTTGCCATCCATGTTTCCTCATCTTCCTCTCAAAATGCTGCAAAATCCAGATACAGATTGAAGAAGCTCAAGTCAAGTAAAGAGAAAAACTTTCCCTTTTTCCCCTTATCTTCTCCAAATAAACAGAGTAACATAAGTCTCATAACAAAGGGATGAAGACATTTGACAATTAAATTGCTTAAATATCAAATAAAAACAAAAAGAAAGACTTTTTCTTTGTGGTTTCTCTGTTTGCTTTCTGTGCAAAGCTTTGAGCTTTTTGTGCAAAGATCTAAAGAACCCACCACCATGGAAGAGAGAGATGAAAAGTAGTTACCTTTTCTCAAAGGACACCAGATCATGTGTCACAGTCCAGTTGCTGGCAACTCCAGTAACACTTGTTTTCTATCTCCCCTCTGTTTCACTGTATGAATCTCAGTACTTTTCTTTCTTTTACATTTTTACCCACTGGTTTTTCTAACTATATGTTTTCACTTTTCACCCCCACACCTTCTTTCTCACTTTGTAACGATCAAATGAGCAGTAATTATTTTTTCAAGATTTAATTGTGTGATTAGGTGAGCCTAATGTTTGACATAAGCATACCTAATTACAAATGTGTATTTGTGTATTAAATGATCGATGGCCACATTTAATATTTGTGCCAAAAAGACTTTAGTATTGTCTCTTAAATGTTTTGTCTTCCAACCTGGTAACTACTCTGCACACTTTACAGTGAATAATGTTGCAAGATTCAAAAATTTTGGTCAAAGAGAATTTTCAACTTCGAAGAAGTAACATGACAAGGGAGATTATGATTAAACGTTTAAATGGAGGAATAATATTTAAGTAGCTTCCATTCATTGTTCATATATTCGTGCCCTGAGAAAATAGAAAGTGACCGAACATAGCAAGATAGCAACCAACAAAGCGCTTGTTGGGGGAAGATGTATGAATTTAAAATCTTAATTTATTATCTTTCGTCGGTAAATTTGAAGTTTTTACTTGAAATGGGTGAAAGAGTAATTGTGAAGCATTAAATTCTATGGATATGTATGTCGTTTTCATTGTCCATATTCGTTTGTCTTTCTTGGTAGAAGGAATCGCAATTCAAAAGTTCCATCGAGAAAACAAAGAACGAGACGAACTAGCCAAGCATTCTTATTAAAAAACTAAAAAAAACGTAACTGAGACTAGTTTAATACTACCATTATTAAAAGAGTTTTTAAACTATAGTAGATTTTTTTGGCACAAACTATTGGATTTATAAACGTTTTTTGTCAACAAACGTTCTTTATCTTATAGTATGTTTAGTAAAGAGTGTTGTGATTTAGGAGTTGTTAATCTTTTTGGAACTCTTCTAACTTTGTGAACAGAAAAATTATCATTTAAATCACGAACTTTCAAATTTGGTTGAAAAAAAACATGAATTTTACCTTGGACCATTTAAAGCATCAACTTAATTTGAATAGTCATTTTAAACCTCAATTTAGTTTGACGAAACTAAATTAGACACGACGTTAACTCGGATAACGGACTGTTAATCGCCGTCTCTAATCTCCCGTTAAGTCCAAACGGCGTCGTTTTAAAAAAATTAAAAATATTGCATTCTAGGCGAATTGAACCGGTGACCAAAGGAAAAGTTGTTTCAACTTGGAACCACTAGGCCACTTGCACTTTTCTTAATATGATTGAATACTAATAGATATTATTAAAAAACCTCTAAATCATTTTCTCCAACCCTAAATCCCCAAATAATTTTACAAACATTAAAATTTATAAATAACTTAATAATTAAAAAATCGTAAATATTAGTAAAAATATTAAAACTTATAATAGTTATTAAGTTATTTATAAGTAGTATTAAAAATATTAAATAATGAATTTTATTAAGTATTATTGAATATCTAATTATTAATTATTAAGTATTTATTAATTATTGAATAAAATTATTTAATTCGTTATTATTGAATAATTAATTATTAAATAATAACGAAATTTTTTAATCATTAAGTATTAAGTATTTATTAATTACTAATTTATTAAATATTAAGTATTTATTAATTATTAATTTATTAAATATTAAGTATTTATTAATAATTAATTTATTAAATATTAAGTATTTATTAATTATTAATTTATTAAATATTAAGTATTTATTAATAATTAAGTATTTATTAATTATTAATTAATAAATACTTAATACTTAATGATTAAAAAAATTCGTTATTATTTAATAATTAATTATTCAATAATAAATTTCGTTATTATTTAATAATTAATTATTCAATAATACTTAATAATTAAATAATTTTATTCAATAATTAATAAATACTTAATAATTAATAATTAGATATTCAATAATACTTAATAAAAAAATTCATTATTTAATATTTTTAATACTACTTATAAATAACTTAATAACTATTATAATTTTTAATATTTTTACTAATATTTACGATTTTTTTAATTATTAAGTTATTTATAAATTTTAATGTTTGTAAAATCATTTGGGGATTTAGGGTTGGAGAAAATGATTTAGAGGTTTTATAATAATATCTATTAGTATTCAATCATATTAAGAAAAGTGCAAGTGGCCTAGTGGTTCTGTGTTGGAACAACTTTTCCTTTGGTCAGATTAGAGACGGCGTTTAATAGTCTGTTATCTAAGTTAAAGTCGTGTCTAATTTGATTTACTCAAACTAAATTGAGATTTAAAATGGCTATTCAAACTAAGTTGGTGCTTTAAATGGTCCAAGGCAAAGTTCATGTTTTTTTTCAACCAAATTTGAAAGTTCGTGATTTAAATGACAATTTTTCCCTTTGTGAACCCTTCCAAAAGTTAGCTCCCCGTAGACATGGGCATAAATTTCAAAACTCGAAATCCGAACCGAACCCAAACCAAAAATCCCACCCGTTATTTGATATGAAATGTAAAAATACTCGAACGGATCTTATTGGATAGTATTAAAAAAATCGAATCTGAAACTGAAACCGAACGAGTAATCCGAAATATCCGAAATTAATAGTCAATATAAATATTTTAAATGTATATAAATATTTTAGATATTCAATTCAATGTTTATTTTGATATAATAACATACAGTAAATTTTAAAATATAAATAAATACCTTAACTATCTAATTAGTTATAAATAAGTACTTGTTATAATGTTGAAGGGTAAAGGATATATACATGATCTAACCAACGAATATTGCAAAATGGTAGATGGGGACATGCAGAGTGAATGAGAGAGGGACTTGTTCTCATTTGCTTTGCTTGGCTCTTTTCTTTTAGCCATGTGCACTATGCCCTTCTTACCCATTCCCGTGACTCAATGCTCACTCTAATTTCTACTTAACGATCTATAGGTTTATTAGGTTTGTTGACCAAGAAAGAAAACAAGGTTTCATTCTCTAACTCAATAAATAGATTAACAATACTAAGTTTGTGCTATATTGAACATGCACACTAAGTCACCTTAAAATTATTTATTGGCCTGTGGAACAGTGATAAGAGGGGGTGGGGAATTACTACTTGATGATGGTGATGATGATGAGTTATGAAGAAAGTAATGTAACATTCTGATGATACGTTGGAAAGGTGGCTAAAAGATCAAATGTTAGTTGGGATTACATATTCTCATTTGTTTGGAGAACAAACGCAAATAAATACATGCAAGAGAAATTAAACGAGCTTCTATTAGATAGTGTAACTTTATAAAAGCGTCTGATAAAAAAAAAAGTCTAAAACACATTCTAAACGAATAGACTCATTACCTTACGAAAAAACAAAGTCAAGAAAACTACGCATCATATAATTATGCCCTGTAGGTAAGTAACTTTGCATGAGTGCTTACTATCCCACGTTGATCCACAACTATAGCAAAACTGGACACCACACCTAAACAAATTAAAACGAAATTTAGAATAACACTTCCTAACATGTAACGAAATGATTGAAATAAGTATATACTGATCATAACCTGCATGTTATATGCAAACAACCAGAGGCTTTTTCAACGTAGAATTTGCACTTAGGACACCTCCTCCACTGCTTCTCCTTAGCCAAACCTATCAACAAAGCATCTTCTTTGTCGCTATTCTTCGTCTTCTTGCACTCACTCCCTGCGTGCCATGGCACCTTACACTGAGCGCAAAACAGTCTATGACAAGAAGGACACTCAGTCATCGTCACATCATCATCATCATCATCATCATCGTCCATCACCATCACAGCCGAGCAGTTTTCAAACGGACAGTACACTTTCTCCGAAGACATGATCAACGCCTCACACAAGGCTTTGTCCCAACCCTCGAACAAGTCCTTTGGAATCACATCACGGCACGTGTAAGGCTCCATAAGTTCCGTGCAATCCACGTCAGGACACTTGATCCTCGGTGCGTTTTCATCTACCTTGGTCGTCACGTAACGGACCGTGCACTCGGTGCAGTAGGAGTGAGTGCAACTAGTGGTTCCTCGGAAGATGTCGGAGGGAGACTTTTCGTCCATACAGATCATACATAGGTTTGTAGATGGTTTGGTTGGTTCTTGGTCGGAACCGTCTACTTCCGGCGGCGGTAGCAATGATGATGATGAAGATCCCATATCGTCGTGTTCTTTTTTTTTTTTTTAAGTTTTGATTTAGGTGTGTGTATTCACATTATTTGATGGCATACTTAAGAAGATATACATAACAAGATAAAAGATAATCGCATCATATTGGCATATACCTGAGAATAATTGTATTATATATAATTGGCATATAATTGGAAGATAATTACTCCGAGTTATAGGTATGAAAATCTTTCTGTTTTTTATAATTTCTTATCTACGAAAACAGATATATCGACATTTTTTTGTATTTGACATGAATATGTTTAACATGCGACAAGTCTAGCAACTTCTAAATACTATAAAACATACTTGCCATGGTTAACGTGCGTACCATCTACCAAGTAACACACACACACACTCAAACTAAATAGCTAGAAAAAAGAGAGTCATGCTTTGATTAACCTGAGATTCAAGAAGCTACCAATCCTTTAAAACTTGTGTATAAACACTTGGGGAGGTTCTTCCCTGCAAAAGACAAAAAAAATATATGTCAATACATGTGTTTCTTGATGTACTGTGTGATAAAAATGCAGAGCAGAGAGAAGAGTGAGACTCACTTCTCTTTAGCTTCTTGGTAAGTGTGGCTCGATGCAACAGCTAAGAGTTCTCCAGTGTGGTTAAATGCCAAAGACGCCACGCTATTTGAGTACCTTGGCAACTTTCATAAAGAAAAAAACAAAAATCTTACATAAGCAAAGAGTCAAGAACAGTAACCTAGAGAACAAGACATGTTTTTAGTGTATTTATACCTCAAAGAGTCTTCTTCTGCTTTTAGCATTCCATGAGATAACATAGCCTTCATTGTCACCAGTCACAAAAGTCCCTGACCCACTGTTGGCTCAAGAAGAATAAGTGAAAACCATGTACAAACCCATAAGCTGGTGAATGAGGAAAAAAACGTACCCTGGAGTGAATTCAATAGCATTTATGCATGCACCATCGAGTCTTCCTTTCATATACTTTGGATGGCATCGGAAAGTGTATCTGCAGGACATTCACATAGACTGATAATAAGGATTGAAATCACCAAACGATAATTTATATATTTCAACTTTGATATTATGGTTAAGCATGATTTACTTCATCTCACTAGAGCATGGTGTATTGGGAAAATCCAAGGCCACTTGACCATCTACTGAGCCAACTGCATAACCTGCTAAATAAAAACTTTAAACAATCTCATATTCTCAAACCAAACATGAACCATAAACAAGAAAAAAAATCACTAGAAAACTGTATGTTTTACCAGTGGAGAAAGGTACAGAGGTGACGCATCTGATAGGCACTTCAACTTGTGATTCATAAGACTGAAAAGGTTGATCTAAGTTACGCAAGTCATATACATGCATTGATGCTGCAACGCAAACCACTAAGTTGTTTCCATTCACAGTAATGCATCTGATATTTGCACCAGCGTCAGTAGAAAGAACAAGACTTTGTCCTACTCGTGTATCCCAGAACTTGATCTTCTCATCCAAACCAGTAGAGATAACTTCACCTGCAACCACATCACACCACTTCAAAAATTAAAAAATGGTTGTATATAATATACTCCCTCTGTTACATAATAAGTGTCACTTTAGACAATTTTTTTCGTTGCAGAATAAGTATCGTTTTCGGTTTTCTATGCAAAATTTATTGATTTTATTCTATAATTCATTTTTCTATTGGTCGAGGTGTATAGATAATTGTGTTTTTATATGGGAAATACGTAAAATTAATTGTTTCCTTAATGCGTGTGCCAAAAACTAAAATGACACTTATTATGAAACATAACGAGTATCAATCAAGAATTGTGATTCTCTTATATCAATCATCATGACAACGGTATAGTATATAAAACAGTCTACATATAAAGTCACTGATCCCAAACACAAAACATCGGAATTAAACTAAGATATTTTAAACAAATATACCAAAAACTCCTCTCCTAATGTAAAACTCTTAAATGTATCTATCTTTGAGAAGAGTTAACATGAAGCAGACCTTTTTCGTGAGAGTAGAGGATAGAAGTTGCAATGTCATCATGTCTACCAATCTTATCAACTGTTCCAGTGTTTAAATCGTACCTGACAAACAAAATGTCAAATGTCACACTATATAACAAGTAAATAAGAGCAAAGATGGGATCTTTTTAAAACAAGAACAAACCTTTGGATGAACCCATCGGACCCAGAGGTGTAAGAAGTCGATTCGTTCTCGAAACAGCAGTCGAGAAGAGCGGCGGGAGAGTGTAGTTTTAAGATTAGCGAAGAGGTCTCTACATTGTACAATCTCAGATACTACACACACAAAAAAAAGGAGAAGAATCTATATTATTAATAAACAACTGATAGTGGATTTGAGATCTGAGAAGGGAAAAGGGGAAACTTACGGAATCCCATGAGGAGATGAGGAGATTGTTCGACTCTGGCGAGAATTTGAGCTTCGAGATCGCATCTTCTATAGGGTTCTCGAATTCGAGTCGAGCACCGATCATGTCTCTCGAAACGATTTTGGAGCAGAAACGTATTCTGAAGGTTGGCCAAATTCAAATTCAAACGTCACTGTAGAAGGAGAACTAGATATTTCAAAAAAAAAAATCGTGGATAGAGAGAGATTTGATTTCATTATTTTTTTTTTAAAATATGCACTAAACTAAAATAAAATAATTTGTTTAAATAATACTAAATATATAAAATTATATATGTTACTATACTTTTTGGTTATCATTATATTTTTGATTCTTATAAATA
>JABAYD010086457.1:0-11189 GCA_014822095.1 Diplotaxis tenuifolia | reverse complement strand
CAATATCCTCCTTATTAATATTGGAACCAGAATCAGGTGTCTCGGATGCACCTTGCTCTTGTGCAAGTGGAGCCGAGATGTCATCAACCTCCTCTGTACTCCCACTGTCCCCTGAACCTGGAGGATTGAGATGAATAATCCAGTCACCGTCAACTGCAGCTGGTTGATCAGTTGAGTCTTTAAATTCTTCAGTTTCTAAATCATAAAATTTCCATCCTTTCTTCCTAAACGAATACCCCACAAACACACAGTTGCGACTACGCGCACCGAATTTATCCTTGTTGCGAGAGCGAAGATGTGTAAAACAAGCTAAGCCAAATACTCTCAAATGATCGTAGGAGGGCTTCTTGCCGAAAAGGACTTCGTGTGGAGTGAGTCCATTGAGTACCTTTGTCGGCGTGAGATTAATGACGTGAGCTGCAGTCAAGATGGCTTCTCCCCAAAATTTAGTTGGTAAGCTTGCTTGAAACAGAAGAGATCAAGCGACGTTGAGAATGTATATGTGTTTTTGTTGTACACGACCATTCTGTTGTGGTGTTCCAACGCAAGATGTCTGATGAACAATGCCTTGTTGTTTAAAATATGAGCCCAGACACATGAATTCTGTTCCATTGTCACTTCGAACCGACTTAACACTTAAACCAAACTGATTCTTAGCATATGCACAGAAGTTTTGTAAAACATGATGCACTTCTGATTTTTCTAAAAGAAGATGAAGCCATACTGATATATAGAAATCGTCAACTATAGTCAACAAATAAACTGCACCACATGTGGATAGAGTACGATACGGTCCCCAAACATCGACATGTATCAAATCAAAACATGCTGTAGTTTTATTGAAGCTATCAAAAAAACTTCTCTTATTTGTTTAGCACGGAAACAAACGTCACAAGGACCCGGGGCAGACGATTTTAAAACACCAGAAAGAGGCAAAGAAGAAAACACTGAAAACGCTGGATGTCCCAGCCGTTGGTGCCACAAAGTTTGATCAGAAACAACTCCAACCTTGTTAGCTCGAACTGTTGCTACATCCGTTAGATAATACACTCCATCCCGTTCTTCACCGACTTCAATCAGGGTCCTCGTGAAACGGTCCTGGACAATACACGAAGCATCAGCAAACATCGCAACACAATTCTTCAGTTGCTTAAGAAGCTTAGAAACAGAAATCAAAGAACAGTTGAGGTCTGGAACGTAAAGAACGTTCGTAAGAGAGACTGTATCGGTTATACGCATCACTCCCATACAAACAAAGTACGTTTTACTCCCATCCGCAAAGCCTACTAAACACGGATGTGTATCAACAAGATCAGTGAGCAAACATATGTCCCCTGTCATGTGATGAGAAGCGCCGGTGTCAATGATAATGTCACCAGAGAACTTAACAGAAAGTTTGTCTTTTGTTGCATACTCTGTTTTTTTCTTGAGCAAGCAAGCTGAATGCCTTCCATTGATCAGCAGTGAGGTCTGGGAACACGGAAGAATGAGAAGAAGTCGCTTGAGAAACATTTGTGGAAGCCTTTCCACGACCTGCAGAAAGACTCGAGCTAATGCGACAACCACGGCTACTTCCTCTTCCACCATTACGTGCTGCATTACGTTCGTTGACCCACTCTGGATATCCTATTAGCCTCCAGCAGAAATCTTTTTCATGTCCTGATAACCGCAGTGAGAACAGAGAAAAATATCTCTGCCCTTGCTTGCAAAAGGATCAACCCGCAGTTCAGAACCAGAAGCTTATCCTCGTGTGACAAACCCGACGGCATCTGTTGTTTCTCTTGCTTTAACCGAGGTGAGTCTTTGCTCTTCTCTTATCACTCTAGAATATATCTGTTCCAGATCCGGAGTAGGCTCGGCATCCATGATAGAAGTGATCAGGTTTGCAAATCGTGATTCATCGAACCCCATAACAAAATGTTGTATCTTCTCCTCCTCTCTTTCTTTAGCAAATTTAGCCGAGGCACCACAAGTACACACTGGAATGGGTTTGTATGAGTAGAGTTCATCCACCATAGTCACTATCTTTCCGTAATAATCAATCACGGATTGGCCATCTTGGCGACAAGCCGCTAGTTGAGCTCGAAGGTGATGAACTCGAACCTTGTTGCCCACGAAAAATCTCTTCTTTAGGTTTTCTCACAGCTCATATGCACTGGTAAGAAACGAGACTGTAGATCGAACCCGAGGAGTGATCAAAGTTCATAGCCATCCTATAACCATCGAATTCACCGATGTCCAAGCCTCCAACTCAGCTCCAGCAGTGACGGGTTCGACAATCGAGCCATCAACGAACCATATCTTCTTCTTAGCGCTGAGAGCGTTCAACATCTCAGAAGACCACTCATTATAGTTGTCTCATGTTAACCAAACAGGTGTAATCGTCGCCCCTGGATTATCAGAAGGGTGCAACGAGTACGGTGTAACGACGACGGAATCACCGACATACTTAGTAATAGTGCCTTCTTTACTCATAATTCAGAAGAAGGTGTAAAAGAAACAAGCTCGAGCAAAAATAGAAACTCTAACTTGAAGGGAAAGAAAAGAAAAATAAAGAAAACGGAGAAAGCAAAAAATTAGGGTTTTAGGATATTCGCTCTGATACCATGTAAAAAACTGAATATGCTTTCTTATTCATCTTAAACGTGTACACAAGTCATATATATACATCCCGTAAAACGGTTACACAATAACCCTATCGGGCTTTACATAACACAGCTCAATAATTTTCGAGGCGTGAGACATAGAGGAGAAGCTAACGAGTTCACTTTCGCGATGATGTTGTGTATGTACAAGAAGAATGGTAGGTTTGAAGAAGCGACTCAGGTAGCGAAACAGATGAGGGAGATGAAGATTCTCATATGTTTAAACGCTTTGAATGGAGGTTCAAAGAAGCTGTTGAGACTTTTAAAGAGATGGGTTCGTCTGGAGTTAGACCAAATGAGTCGATGTTTAAGTCGTTAGGGACCATTCTGATCAAACTATGAGTGTCAAAGAGAGTTGTCCGTAAGATTGAAGATTGATACTACTACTTATTATCATATATATATATATATGGGCATGATTGTATCATGTAAGATATCAAGTTTACGACATGGCAGTCTAGGGCCAACTCAACGTTTATTTGGGCACCGCACAATTTTTTTTTAAATTTTTAATATTTATATTTATCAAAAATTTACACATATTCTAAATTTTTTATCATCAACAGCGTAAGATATCAAGTTTACGACATGGCAGTCTAGGGCCAGCTCAACGTTTATTTGGGCACCGGACAATTTTTTATTTAATTTTTAATATTTATATTTATCAAAAATTTACATATATTCTAAAAATTTTATCATCAATAGCTTTATAAAATTTTTGATGAAAATAAAATATGTATATGTAAAATATTTTAGGTCCCCTATTCAACTAAAATTTATAAATATTTTTCTATGCAAAAATATGTATGTATAAAAAAAATATTGGGCCCCTTAATTAATAAAATTGAGGGGACACGGTTTGGACCCAGAGCGGTCGCACCATTTATCCCTCCATGTAAGCCGACAGTGCATGGCACAGTTTTTATTTCTTTCATACAATGTTCCAACACGGAAGATTAAACAGAAATCCCCTATTATTGTTAAGAATTTTAAACCGGGATTCAAAATCGGTTTTTGTAATACCAAATGAAACCATGTGTGTATATATTTAAAACAATTTTTCTACCTTGAGTTATTGGCAAGGTTGATTAACGTGGCATTTAAGTTTACTTATCAAAAAAAGAATGCCTGGCGATTCTAGGGTTTCGGGTGGCGACGGCAGAAGGGAGTTGAACTCAGATGGGCAAGATGAAAGCATGACTGATGTGGGAGTAGGAACGAGACCACCAGGGGATCCACCGGACAAGGGAACCACATGGGTAGCGAAAGTAGTGGGTACAACCGAAGGAGGTATGCCGGTCCCAGAGGTGCTGATCGATGATGCGTTTGTATCGAGCCGACTTCACGTTGATTTCCCGGATGGTGAAGACGGGGAACCATCAATCACGATTGAGAACGACGTATTTGAGGCGATGAATGGGATGTGGAAGAAGTGCATGATTGTTAGGGTTTTGGGAACAAGTGTTGCCATACATGCCTTGAGTAGGAAGTTAAGAGAGTTATGGAATCCGAAGGGTGCAATGTATGTGATGGATCTACCAAGACAGTTTTTTATGGTTCGTTTTGAGAAGGAGGATGAATACTTGGTGGCGTTGACAGGAGGGCCATGGAGGGTTTTCGGTAGCTATTTAATGGTGAAGGCTTGGGCACCGGATTTTGATCCATTGAGGGACGATATCACCACGACTCCAGTTTGGATCAGAATAACAAATATCCCCGTAAATTTCTATCATCGATCGATACTTATGGGGATTGCTAGGGGTTTGGGAGAACCAATTCGCGTGGACCCAACCACACTGAATTTTGAGAGAGCTAGGTTTGCAAGGATCTGTGTGGAAGTAAACCTAGCAAAGCCTTTGAAGGGGAAAATCCTAATTAATGGTGAGAGATACTTTTTCTCATATGAAGGACTATCGGAAATATGCTCAAAGGGTGGTATTTATGGGCACTTGGTGCATGTCTACCCGAGGACAGTAGAGGAACGAATTGCAAACCTTTCTTTAGAAAGAACAGAAGTGCTGCCACCGAGGGTACTGGAGAACCAACAGGACTCACGGGTTCAGGAGGATGGGTTCACACAAGTTAAGGGATCGAGAAGAGGAAGACCTTCGGTACCGCAGCCGGCGTCTGGTACGGCTGGAATGATAAATGGGGAGACAAGTAAGAGTACTCGAGTTTCTCAGAGGTCCAGGGGAACTGAAAGACTTGCTTTATCAAATAAATATGGTAGCCTATAGGTTGAAACGAGCCTAGAGAGATCGAGAGAGGAGATTGACCAAAGGGAGGAGGATAAGGGGAATCAGAATACAAATACCCAAAATGGTAAAGGTCAAGGACCGCTACAAGAGAAGAAAACAATAAATTTTGGCAGTAATGCGGTTGTCTCGTTTAATTCGAAAGTAGTTCCAAAGGAGAAATGGATGAGTAATAAAAGAACGATGGAGGGAGGAAGGGGAAGGCCCAAAAAATTTAATAATAAGCCAGTTAGAGGCTTGAGTTTTGGACCAACAAAGGGTGAGATTAGTCTTTCAGAGTCGGGAAAAAGATTAAGAGTAGAGAACGTTGAAGCAAGGCGGACTGGTGGAGTTTTTGTAGGAAGGGTATAGGGTAGTGACATACCGATAAAATGTCCTCAACTGCGAGATGAGAAGGAAGATAATCCTATGGAAAATATAGGCAGCGAGATAGAGCCGAAGAGCACTGATATACAGATGAATGTGGAGGGAGATGAGATGATCATATCTCTTGCATAACAGGGTGCCCCGGGAATTCAATCAGATATTGTGATATTGATAATGATGAATTGCTTATTCTGGAATTGCCGGGGGCAAATAAACCCAATTTTAGACGATCTATTCGCTACATTTTGAAGAAGTACAAAACAGATGTGCTAGCTTTATTTGAAACACATGCAGGAGGGGATAAAGCAATGAAGATTTGTCAGAACCTGGGGTTTGATAAATCGTTTCGTGTAGATGTTATTGGTCAGAGTGGTGGCATTTGGTTGTTATGGAGTGATCAGATAGGAGTGATCACGGTTTTGGAATCGACGAACCAATTTATTCATGCTAAGGTCGAGCTCGGGACTGAGACTATGCATATAGTTGCTGTGTATGCGGCACCTACAGTTAGTCGCTGTACGGATCTTTGGACTGAATTGAAAAGGGTGGTGAAGAGTATTGATGAACCGATGATTGTGGGAGGTGATTTCAATACTATTGTAAGGTTAGATGAGCGCTCAGGGGGGAATGGTAGGATCTCACCGGACTCTCTGGTGTTTGGGGAGTGGATAAATGAGTTAGCTCTGGTGGATATGGGATTTAAAGGGATCTTATTTACCTGGAGAAGAGGAAAGGATACAAGAAATTTGGTGGCGGGGAGACTTGACAGAATCTTGTGTAGTCGGCAGCTCCGAGTGAGATGGCAAGAGGCGACAGTTACACACCTTCCTTTCTTAGCGTCAGACCATGCTCCGGTTTATGTTCAGCTTTGTCCGGAATGGAGGGGTAACCCAAGGAGGAGGCCATTTCGATTTGAAGCTGCGTGGCTTCAACATGAGGGTTTTAAAGAACTACTCAATACATCTTGAATAGAAACATGAGTACACCAGAGGCCCTGGCTTTGTTGAGTGTTAAGCTAAAGAAATGGAATAAAGAGATCTATGGAGATGTGGGGAGAAGAAAAGAAAAACTACTAGGAGACATTAAAGAGGTTGAAGAGGAAATGGAGCGGAACCCAAGTGATGGACTGTTGGAGAAGAATGCCACACTACAAAAGGAGCTTGATGTTGTTCTAGAGCAAGAGGAGGTTCTTTGGTATCAGAAGTCAATAGAGAAATGGATTGTATTGGGAGACAGGAACACAAATTATTACCACATGAGTACTATTGTGCGGAGGAAAAGGAACCGAATCTAGATATTAAAAGATGAAGATGGTAAATGGGTAGAGAAGTCTGAACAATTAGAAAACCTGGCAATGAACTATTATAAGAGACTATACTCGACAGTAGATATATCTCTGGACACCAACAAACTATCACCGCAGGGATTTGCGGAGCTTACTCGAGACGAATTGGGGTCGTTGAATAAGCCTTTTGTGGAAAAATACTTAGAAGTGGCGGTTAGATCGATGGGCAGGTTCAAAGCTCCAGGTTCAGATGGTTTTCAACCTGCCTTTTGCCAAGAATATTGGGACGTGGTGGGGGAATCAGTGACGCGATGTGGTCTGGAATTTTTTGAATCTGGAGTGCTAAAAGAGGGTATGAATGATGCGATGCTGGTTCTCATACCTAAGGTACAAAAACCGGAGAGGATCATGCAGTTTCGTCCCATTAATCTATGGAACGTCTTGTTTAAGACTATCACGAAGGCAATGGTATTGAGATTGAAGGGACTAATGACAATATAGTTGTGGTCCAGGAAGCGGTTCACTCAATGAGGAGGAAGAAGGGTAAGAAAGGCTGGATGTTACTCAAATTGGATCTTGAAAAGGCTTATGATCGCATCAGATGGGACTTCTTGGAGGATACTCTTCATGCAGCAAAGTTACCACAAATATGGGTTAAATGGATCATGGAGTGTGTGACTAACCCTGGTATGAGTCTTTTGTGGAATGGAGAGAGAACGGAGACGTTTACACCGCAGTGGGGACTTAGACAGAGAGATCCCCTATCGCCGTACTTATTTGTGTTGTGTATGGAGCGACTATGTCACCAAATTGATTTCTCTGTTGCTAACAAGGAACGGAAACCAATCAAGTTGTCTAGAGGAGGACCATTCTTGTCGCATGTTTGCTTTGCTGATGATCTGATCTTATTTGCTGAAGCCTCTAGATCGAAAATTTGAATTATACGAGGATTTTTGGAGAGATTTTGTGAAGCCTCTGGACAGAAAGTCAGTTTAGAGAAATCTTTAATTTACTTCTCTGAGAACGTGCACAGGGATCTAGCTGACCTAATAAGCAACGAGAGTGGTATTAAGGGTACAAAGGAGTTGGAAAAATACTTGGGAGTACATGTGTTGCAGAAGAGAATAAACAAAGAGACATTTGGAGAAGTGATAGAGAGGGTATCGTCGAAATTGGCTGGGTGGAAGAGGAGATTCTTGAGTTTGGCGGGCAGGATAACACTCACCAAATTGGTCCTCTCATCAGTTCCGGAACACACCATGAGTTCCATATCATTACCCGAGTCAACCCTATCTCAGCTAGACAAAATAGCGAGATCATTCATCTGGGGAAGCAGTGAGGGCCACCGAACACAGCATTTGGTAGCTTGGGATACAATTTGTAAACCAAAAAGAGAAGGTGGGCTTGGTATCAGATCAGCGAAAGGAATGAATGTTGCTTTACTAGCTAAACTTGGATGGAGGCTGTTGAATGCACATGATGGACTGTGGGCGCAAATCTTGCGTAAGAAGTTTAAAGTGGGGGAGTTACACGATTTCTCATGGATGGTAACTAAAGGAACTTGGTCGCCAACGTGGATGAGTTTGGTACTGGGAATCTGTGAGGTGATCATTCAAGGAACTTCTTGGATTGTGGGAGATAGCTGACGGGTCCGGTTTTGGAAAGATAGATGGTTAATGAATGAACCTCTACAGAACTTGAGTATAGTGGACATCCCGGAGGCGATCTTGGATGTAACAGTTCGGGATTTATGGCATCAGGGTGGTGGGTGACTATTACAACAGATCCAACCATATGTATCGGAACATACTCGGTTATGTCTGGCTACTGTGGTAGTCGATGAGGTAACTGGGGCGAGGGACAGAATGTCTTGGGGAGAGAGTAGAGATGGTATGTTTTCGGTGAAAGCAGCGTATGATTTATTGATAAAAGATGAGATACCAAGACCAAATATGGAATTTTTCTACAAGAGAGTGTGGAGAGTAGTGGCGCCATAAAGGGTTAGTGTGTTCTTGTGGTTGGTTTCACACCAAGTGATCATGAAAAATGCGGAGTAATAATGAGTTATAATGATAGGTGTCAGTTGTGCAGAAACGAAGAGGAGACGATTCTTCATGTACTTCGGGACTGCAAGGCAGCTATGGGGATATGAAGGAAACTGGTACCCGAAGGAGGCAACAGAGCTTCTTCGGCAAACCACTTCTCCCATGGCTCCATGAGAATCTCGTCAGCGATAGCTTGGAGAATGGAAATCAGTGGCCGACAACTTTTGCATTAACAGTGTGGTGGTGTTGGAAATGGAGGTGTGGGTATGTGGTTGGGGAGACTGGGAAGTGCAGGGATAGAGTACAATTCGTCAAACACAAATCACAAGAGGTAATATTGGCGAATAATAAACTGAGTAGCCGAGTAATGACTGGTGCGCGAGTGGAGAGACAGAGAGCATGGAGCCGGACTGAGAATGGTTGGTGTAAACTGAATACGGATGGAGCTTCAAGGGGTAACCCGGGCTTGGCTACAGCAGGGAGAGTTATGCGAGATGAGAATGGAGGGTGGAAAGGGGGCTTTGCAGCAAACATTGGGATTTGCTCGGCACCTTTGGCAGAGTTGTGGGGAGTGTATTATGGACTGTGCATAGCACGGGACAGTGGTATTCGAAGGTTGGAAGTGGAGATTAATTCGGAGAGTGTTGTGGGTTTTCTTAAGACAGGGATACACGATTCTCATCCCTTGTCGTTCCTAGTACGCTTGTGCTATGGCTTCATATCAAGAGACTGGTTGGTCAAAATCTCTCATGTGTATAGAGAGGATGATTCTCTAGCAGATGGATTAGCTAACTATGCGTTTTCTTTACCGTTTGGTCTGCATTACTTAGAGTTTGTTCCGGAGCATGTCGCTTCCATTTTATCGGAGGAGAACAATGCAGTAGCTGCTAGGCAGCAGTTTGAGTTGTAGTTTCTTTAAATTTCGGATTCGTAATAAAACTAGGGGATCATTGTCCCCTGCTTCCAATCAAAAAAACAAGGTTGATTAACGTGACAGGAGATTTTCATATATTTCAAAACTTTGGTTTATGGCAATATATACATTCTTTTGGTTCAAGGAATTTGCTGAGCAAATCACAAATATTTGACATTGAATTTTCTTTTGAGAGATACAGCGTTAGATTAGTTAGTTTTTTTTAGATATATATATATATATAAATAAGACTCATGTCTCCCATCTTTCTTACTCATAACCTAAGCAAAAAACCTAAGTATTCCTCACTCATTCTTCTATAATGTCTGCGATAACAGGTGCGTCGGATTTAAAACCGTTCAAGTTTAGGGTGGAGATCATACGTTTGTGGAAGCAGTATTCTGCAGCTGGTGACCTAACACTTGATGGTTCTAATCGACTCTAACATAGGCATCATTTACTCTTCATGTTACTAATCTTAAGTATGCTTAATTTGTCATTATCTAATTTGTGCCTATTTTTTTTGGTCTTTGTAGAGTGCTAAGATTAACGCTTCTGTTAAAAATGATTTGGTTAATCAGTTTGATTCATTCCTTTCACAAGGAAGTTCAAAGATTTTCTTCAACTTTTCACTCAACCATTCTTGCGGTTCATACCGAACAACCATACATCCATACAGAACTAGATTTCTCTCGACAACCCGCATGAGGAGTTGTGATGATTTTCTCGATGCCCTAGCTGGTTTTGAACCAGTCAACTACATGGGCATTCTTGATGGTAGACTCAATATGTACTATTTGGTTGGTAAGTTCTATAATTATGCTACTTTCTTCTAATATACCAAGTGTATTTTCAATGATATATTTGTGTCTCGGATGTAATAGGTCAGATTGTAGAGGTGATCTCAATTGAAGTTGTATCAGCTATAATGAGAAAGAAACTCATAAACTGACAGTGGAGCTTCGTAATGAAAAGTATGGTTGTCTTTATATTTTCTGATTTAATTTCTTCATTGTCTGCCAATGGTGTTGTGGGGTAACTTTTCTACTAACGTAACTGATCCTATTCAAGGACCTGGTGAGAATGTGATCATTTGTGTGTTGAGGTTTGGGAAAATTAAAGTTTGGAAAGGTATTTTTACTCATGCTTATTGTTAGTATTTCTCATAAGACTATCGACATTTAATTATCTTCACTGAAACTTTACTATTACAATTCAACTGCAGATGAGTGTTGTCGTAGTGTGTCCAATGCGTCCAATGCATATAACGTTTCAGATGTGGAACTGAATCCATTGATGGCTGAAGTGGAGGCCTTTGCGTCGTTGTAAGTTGAATCGCTTTCTATAGTTGAGAATATTGAGATATACTTATACCTATCCTTAATTTTTGATGTCTTAATATTCTCTAAGTTATTGTTGTTGTAAATTTTAAAAGGTTGCCGAAGGATGAACTTACACTGGCAATTGTTCATGCTAATCCACCTGCATTGACGAATGGGGTTGGGGATACAAATGATTTTCTGGTCAACACTCCTAGCAAGACCATATCTCAGTTGGTTGAATCAAACCAGGTTCATTGTTAAATTTATAAAAAAATTAAAATCGAAAACCATATCTCAGTTGCTAAAACGCCGAGGAACAACCGTCACTACAAGAAAACACGAAATTAGCGAGGGAAGT
>JABAYD010086453.1:0-10889 GCA_014822095.1 Diplotaxis tenuifolia | reverse complement strand
GAATATTTTGTGAAATTCAATTATTTAAAAAAATTCTGTTATATATTTTTAAAAGACATATAAATAAGGGAATAGTTTTTTTGAACTAGCTTAGGGCATGATAGAATGTTAGACCGGCACTGCACATCAATATGTTTTAATCATGAAGGTTTTCCAAGCATATATAACAAAATGACTTTCTATAAAATCACTCGTCCTACTAAGGTACTTTCGTCGATCATGTTTCAGCATGAATAGTAATATATCATATATGCATACCACATATATGTCAAAAGAAAAACTTTGAAAGAGAATGTTGTCGAATATGATATGTTAGTATTTGTTTCCAACCACACATTTTCTTCTTATAAACCATTTTTATGATTATTTTAAACATATTAAAGTTAATATTTAAATCACAAAACGTATTAAAATAATACTCAATTTGATATTTAATATATTTGAACATGTTTTCTATGAGTTCCTTTGAACAGAAGTTTTAGTTTCACTTCAAACCAGTTTTAATAATGGTTTTAGTTTCACTAATAATCATAGGTTTAGCATATCGAGCCTACAATCTGAAATTCACTAATCTATTTAGTAATATGTTGTATTTGCATAGAGTTCAAATATCCGAACAACAATTTTTTTAAAAAAAAATTGATCAACCAAGTTGTAGTAGCTTAGTGGTAAATTTTTTTTGACAAAAACTTAGTGGTAAATTTTGGGGGATCAATATGTATCCACGTTGATCTTGAGTTCGATTTCTTATATGAATTAAATTATCACTATGTTGTGAGTTCAAATTTGAGTTTTGGTAACCGATGGTTACTCCTATTTGGTATTAGTTGAAAAATATTATATATTCGAATCAGACAATGTAATACACTTCGAGACTATTCTACTTTGTATCAAGAAATGCATTTTTTAAAGCTAACTAGATAAATCGATATGACACAAAAAAAAGTTTCCATGGAGAAGTTTTACATAGATAAATGTATCAGTATCTATATTACGATAAATTAAAACTTTAAAGAGAAGTTTTACATGGTATTATGTAAAAATGACACACATAAATTAAGAAATTGTCCAATTTTTAAAAGTACAAAAGTATCTATGGTAATATATTACAGTCAAAACATTTTTTTTGCAACAACATACACTGTTTATGAAAAAAATCATGTTTCAAGCAGATTAGATAAAATACATCATATATTCATACTATATTATCAACATAAAATCAAAATGTCATGAACTCAATTATTTCTATAAGTTTAAATTAATATTAAAAATTATTTTTGAAAAATTTCCTTCTCTAAAACATCTTATAAAATGGATGTAGTACTAATTATTAAATGGATGTAGTACTATATTTATTATAAACATATTTACTGATCTAATTTTTTTGTCGACATTTACTTTAAATTATTAAAAACGGTGAATAAAACATTTCCGTTGGTGCCCTGCGTAGAATACACGTTGAAAAGAAGAATCGACCCTCAGAATTAAAACGGTTGCCATTATTTGATGAGGATGTTGATTTGACGTGCGCCATGATGTCGATGCAACGCAACGGAACGGAACGTACCCCTCCGTCTACTCTGTACTGTGTTGGTCGAAAAGATGAATAACTTTTTTTATCCATCAAAGGTAAATTACTTCTTTTTTGTCGTTGAAATATGACTGCCTTTTTTCGACTAAATGACATCTTTCTTGAGAAAACAATATTTTTTATTCGAGAATTCGGCCAAAAAAAATCTGAATTTTGTAAGAATTGCCAAAATAAATTTGGATACGACTCTCGCCAAACAAAACCTCAATTTTTATTGACTTTGTTGGTTTATTACAAAACTTTCGATTGACTCACCGATTAAACACACCGTTAACGAGCAGTTAAAACGTTGTTAACACGACGTTAAATGTTGCCATTAAGTAATACGACGTCGTTTTGTCCATCTGTTTTGTTGAAGTCTAAATCCCAAAACGACGTCGTTTTATTTGTTTCATTTAATTAAAAATGCTGCACGATAGAGTCGAACCCGTGTGATCTTGGATAATTAGGGGGGTTTTGCCACTGTGCTAGTGGACTTCTCGGGATATTACCATACATATAATCTTATATTGATTAGGGGAGGGGGTTTACTCCAGTTTAGTTCGGTTTATTCCGGTTTACTCCGGAACGTTTTATTGTTGGACTCGGTTATGTCTTGTTCTAACTTCAATTATGATTCTCAATTTCTAGGTTTATCGAGTTGTTCTTCGTATTGGAGTTCGATTTGCTCCGGTTTACTTACTGATTGAGTCGGTTATCTGTTGGTTTAGTTTAATTTTTTTTGTAACAGAGCGACGACGCGGCTTCGTCGACGACTCCTTCTCCGATTACCCAGCGCATCTTTCACCGGCAAACCCCCTAGCTGTCGATCAAGAGCCCCGTCGTCACCTTCCTTTGTCGGAACCTGGGCTCCGATGCTGGAATCCGAGCTCTGCTACTCCTCCATCGTGAAACGTAACCCTAGCAAGAAACTGGAACTCGATTCCACGGCGGCGGAGCGAGGAGGTGCACTCACTGCGCGTCGGAGAAGATGCCGTAGTGGAGGACGGGACCGCTCGGACCTAAGAAGCTTTGTTTCTGGTTCATTTAAATAAAGCTGGAATAGAGAAGTGTATGAAAAAAAAAAATCTAAAATATAGCTTTAATTAAATATGGAAATAAGAGCCTTGAAATTTCGCTTAGATCTTAACAAGAAATTACAAGCTTAAAGTGAATTTTTTTCAAAAGGTACCAGAAGAAATTTTTTGTCTTCAGTTACCCTAGAAAAAGTTTTGTGTTTCGTGATCAGTTTTTTTATAAATACATGTAAGAGTTGGAAAGATTCAATTAGTGGATCCAGAACAAAGTTTTGGTATTTCAGTCACAACTCACTACTGTCTATGATATACGTTCAAAATAACAAAAAAAAAACTATATAGTTGACAATTCTCGAATATCAAAGATTTAAATTTCATTATGTGGCCAACAATGATTTAATTTTTGTAAGTACTTCTGTTAGCACAAATAAAAAAGACCTATAGAAAAAAGAATTCCAGTGAAAATCAGTCCCAACAAAAAGGACATTAAATACAAGGCATTAAATAAAATGGGCCAATGGGTCATTTCATTTACAACTTTACAAGGGCCAATAAGCTCACGACAAAAATGAAGATTAGGAGAATTAATTAGGAAGCTAGAAAATGACAGAAGGAAAATAAAATTGATAGAAAAGATAAAAATAATTGTCTCATGTATTAGATTTCAATAATATGATGCCCTGACCTAAACAAAAATGCAAAATACGGTTTGTTACACAAGTTGAAATACAAACTTAAATCTCTTCGATAAGATAGATACATTAATGTTACAGAGAAAAAGATGTCGATATCTCTATTGCTGTGCCAGACAGCCAGAACCTAAAAGTAAATGTAGAGGTACAACTGAGCTACAGATAAACATGGGACTTTTTCAATTGTCACTGACATTTCACATTTCTACAAAAAAAAAACAAAGAGCCTTTTCACTTATACATGTCACACAGTCCCCTACTTAAAAGTTCTAGAAAAAGAAAAGAAAAACACTCATAAACCGTTTATTAATTATACAACTTGGATCACCCGGTAATTTCTTAACGCTACATGACAAGAAAAAAACACGTAGATAATAACTACAGTGACTTTGTTTTCTAGTAACCTCCCGAGATGAATGGTTCTTCGTAAGGTAACGAGTCCCAAAAGCCATCTATTGTGTGGTTCACGTCGAGCAAGAGATCAGGGAGGTCAGAGAACGCGTCGTCTGCTAATGCGGTCATAACCGGAGACGAAGGCTCCGAGCTTGCGGGAGAGGGCGACGACGTCTCTGCCTCCATGTCAACGGCGACTGCAGCTGCAGCCGCGGCGGCTGCGGCTTGGATGTCTTTAGGGTCAGCACTAGCCGGTCTAGGTAGGTTGTAGGCTAGCTCAGGGAAGTTGAGGTGAGCAGAGCCGCCTTTAATGGCTAAAGCTGCTACGTCATGAGCACGCGCCGCCATCTCCGGCGTGGAGAAGGTACCGAGCCAGATTCTTGACTTCTTCTTTGGCTCTCTTATCTCGGAGACCCATTTTCCCCATTGTCGCATTCTCACTCCTCGATAAGTTGGATGCTTTGAAACAATCTTTTCATCATCTTCTTTGACTCTTTTCTTCTTTGGATTATTATTGTTGTTCACTGTTCTCGCCGTCGTCTGCGGCGGAGGGTCCTGAAGTCTCCGGCAGGGCGAGTGATCCATCAGTTTGAGTTTTTTCATTTTTATAAAAATATAGAAGGGGTTAAATGTAACGAAAGAGATAATTAATGTAAAGAAGGAAAGAAATGTGGTTATCTTGGTTTATTGTGAGAGTTTTGTTCGAGAAGAATAGGTCGGTGTGGTTGGTACTTATATACATCCAATTTAAGAAGCTGATTTTCTTTTGTAGGCTATACCTAAAATATACGTATACGTATTCAATGCATTTTATACCTAGACATCTGGATTTTCAGTCTATAATTATATTTTTACGTGCTCTCTCTACCTATGAAAAAAAAGAAAAAAAAATATATCACTATATATACACAGTGGAACTAATATAAAAAGTAAATTACCTTTCGGAATAGGTTTTAGCTTTCCTTATGTTTAGAACTATGATATTTTATACTATTTGTCATTTGTTATGAATATATTAATTTATATGGAAGGAATTACCTTTTTTAATATTCTATATAGTTGTTTAGTAAGTATTTTTAAATATGACAAAACCCATTTTTGGCATTAAGAAACAAAGATATAAATATATTTAAGTACCGATTAAAAATAGGGGTAAGAGAATGATAAGAGAGGAGTAATAATTTATTTATGTTTGTGATTTCATTTAAGACTCCGAATGGAATATTACTGCGGTTTAAGCGGTACGGGACAAACGGTTCAACTACGGTACAGTATGCACATTTATAAAAAACATATAAATATATAGAATATATAAAAATTTTTGTTACTGTTAACTGCGGTGTGGCATGAGATAATTGTCACCATTCAGAGTCTAAGAACTGATTTTCCCTCGCCGTTTGATATTTATTGAGCACCAAAAAAATGGACTTCGGCTCCTAATATTACAAACATGTCTAGTGAGTTAGGTTTGCAAATTTGCAGTTAACTGAAGAAAACGTGTATTTAAGCGAACAATTTGAGTACAATGTTGATATATCTAGTCATGTAGATGCACGTTTAAGCAACTGCACACAAACAAGTTTCCACGAGGTACACAATATGTTATAAACAATGAAGCCAAATGACGATAAAATATACTAAAAGTACACAAGATGTTGCAAAGGCCAACTTTAGGATCTCATTCGCTTCGTACATATACATGACATATTATACATAAAAACACGATAGTACGATACTCGTAAGTACATGCATATTTAGATGTCACATGTGTATGCACATATCATGTATGTATGCATATGTCCAAAGAGTCAAGTCAAAGTTTGTTTTCGTCTTTTGAATCTTGGGTTAATCAAGATTGAAGACATAAGCTGTCAAAAGTAATTTAATTAGGATGTTGTCGTAACTACTTTCACTACCAACTAACGAACATTTATTTTTGAAATGAAATGAAATTAAATACGAATGCATGTGTTTAATTGGTTTTTCAATGTTGGAGGATCTAGATATAAGACAACAGTTACTTAATTACAATATCGCAGTAGAAACTGTATATACTTCAGTCAAAAAAAAAAGAAACTGTATATACACCAGCCGCACCACTAATTCGGTTATCAATGACACCGCACCACTAAATAATTAAAATCGTTTGAAACCATAAAGGGTTGGGATTTAGCTGATAAAGAGGTAGTGATTTAATAATGGTTTCTACTTGAGAAAAGGTTTTTTTTTGTGTGTTAGTTTTAGATAAAACATCAATTCCTCTCTAATGTGAAATATAATTATCTAGTTGTTTGGCTAGTTGAAGCCTTTTTCCATATCAGTTTCAGAAATTTGATTATTTATATTCAAAGCCATTGGTTTTCTGTTGGTATATTCCTTACTATGTGTTTCTGGATTCTTTCTATGAAGAACTCATACACAAAGTTTTAACAATATATACAAACGAAATTAAACGTGTTTAGGCTAGAGTAGTACTATGATAGGTAATTTTCCGGAAAATCTTCGTGTTGCACCCTTTTTAAAACGTTGATAAAAAATACAAATGAAACTAGTCCTAACTAGTTCAAACTATCAATGTCTTACAGATCCGTCAACGGAAGAAGAAAAAATGACTTATTTCACGAACATAAAAATCTATTATTGATAATTCAATTGTTGGAATGTTCACCCTATAAAGAAACTTGTGTCATCGCATTACGATCAATCATAGTAGGAAACATGCTTGAGATGGCCTTTGGTTGGAACCTTCCATGATATTGAAATGTTCAGCCTGTACATTGAGGAGATATTTGTGTCACTCCACTGCGATCAATCATGGTTGATCACATGCTTGAGAGAGCAGCCTGGAATTTGGTTTGATCCTTTGGATTTTATATAAAAACGACTTTTTTTGTAAGAAATAGAAACAATTGTGCAGATTTTTCTTTGGACATATGGACATCGATCAGTTTTCATGTGTTGGTCCACTCATGCAATCTTCAAAATTGATAAACGTGAATCCTCTTCCTCATTCAACATGGGCCTCTAGTTGCCGGCCCATTTCTTCAGACCAATACCAAATAACATGTCACCATGTGCTTTATAAAAACTAGTTAACTTAAAATTTGGTCAAGCTTTGTTTTTTTTTTAAAAATCAATTATCATTTTTATTTGAATAATTGCAGCGTATAACTATGAAATAAAATATATTTAGATATATGGAAAAGAGAGTTTTTAACACTGTATTTAATATAGAAATCCGATGTTACCTCTACGTTTAAAGACAACAATAATTGAAATTACCATTATTTCACTATTTTTCTTTTTTTCTTCTTCCTTGTCTTCCCTCTGTCATAACCGAACCGTAGAGACCATCCAGTCCCACCTCCATAATTGCGACATCCTCACCGCAATCAACAACCCATCTCTGCTCTAAGACAATGAAGGTGCTGAGATTAAAACTTGTCAATAAACCATGTCTTCTTCTTTCTTCCCACCTCCTCTTGAGGTCATGGGTCCATCTCCTCCGCAAAGCCCCTGTGCTATTCAATCTCCGCTCATGTTTGCTCCTCATGTTCTTTCTCGGATTTGAAAACAGATCTGAAAAAAGTGTAAAGTTTGTATCGTTCTTTGAGTTCTAGTACTCACTTTCTCTCTCTCTTTCTAATTAATTCCTATTTGTTTGTGAATATTTTGATTTCGTTCAGACCATTCTATTTTTTTGTTCGAATTTTTCTTCATCATCATTTTTGTAATATCCTCCAAGACCAAGCTCAAGTAGAAAAAAAATCCATCATTTGCAACTAATTTGTCCATGAACCACTGCTCAGAGGTGGTAGCCCTATGTTGCATCCGCCTCTATCTTCTCTGCTCCTCCCCCACTGCCTGACAAGGATCTGAAACTCGCCTCTCTCTATATAATCATTCACCACTGATGTTTTTGCTATCACCTTTAAAAATAACACTTTTTTTTTTCTTGCTGGATTTTGAAGTTATAAAAATCAAACCCAACACATATCCTTCTTGGCCAAATCATATTGATTTCTTGTTGTTTTGTCATTGTTTTTAAGGAGTTAAAGGTTCACACACTTTCATCTTTGTTTTTGATTATGATACGCACTTAGTGAGTATGAGAAACAATCCTTTGTTTAATCGGATAGTTTTAGAAGTTTTTAAAGCATCATACCCATGTAAATTCAGATAATGAAGTCCTTGTTCTTGTTCTTGTTCCTAATGATTTTTACACTTTGGTTTGAACATTGAGAGATCTACAAGAAGAGTGTAGAAAGAAGTGAAGTAGAGGCTACAAGAAGAGGCTTTATAAAGAAAAAAACCATCATTTGAAGCAGTTGTGATTGAACTGAAGAGTGTATGAGTGTATGAAGAAGTAAAGTTGATAATGAGTTCTTTTGATTCGGCTGATATTTTATCCATATATTATGCTCTGCTATACGTCGAATACCATGGCTTGTACTTAAGCTGAAGTTGTAATGATGCTTACTGCTGTAATTGTCTGTTATTTGATTGCCTTAAACAGATTTATTTTGATTTTTTCGTTCGAAATTATTCGTATAGATCATGAAAGTCGATAAATTTTTTTTGTTAGTATCAGTATGAACAGATGTTTTTTATTTCAAGTATAAGTGGAAATATTAGAAGTCGAAACGTCGGATGCACAAAAAAAGTTAAAAGGTCTTTTTCATCTGATAATAGCAATTGAGGACAAGGTGGTAATTTTTTATTTTCTCGTTTATCCGAATACCTAAATAAAACGTTTTCTGCATCAATTCCTAAATATCTTTCCTTATTTTCAGTTAAATAGCCCTTTTTATTTTTCTTCTAAATTCATTACGTTGTAAGAAATTAGTTAAATATTTTTATTTTTTGAAACTACGTATGTCAATTAATAATTTAAATAGAAACATAAATGTTTTTTTTACTAAAACAACATTTAAAATGGAAAGTTTAACTATACATGAAACATAAAATGGAAAGTTTTAATAAAAAAACATTTAAAATGGAAAGTTTAATTATTTAATTATACATGATAGATAAAATGGAAAATTTTAATAAAAAAACATACAAAATGGAAAGTGGTACTTTTATTAATAAGTTTAATGTTCTACGGTTCAGTTATAAAAATTCGATCCAGTGAACCGGTTTAAAGACATTCGGGTTCTCCCTAATCTTATCATTAGATTGAGTAGAGCGAGATTAGCCAAAAAAAAATCATCGATCCCCAAACTTTGATCCTCCCGATCCTTTCTCTCTTTGATCCCTAAATCACCGTGATCTCCGTCTCCTCGTTCCCGGCGCCTGATCCGATCAACTTTCTCATCCGAAACCCCCTGAAATTCAGCTTTTCTCCGGTTGCTTCTGCTTGAATCCATCAAAATTAGGGTTTCCGTTGTGTGTGTTTTGACGATCATCGCTTGGAGAATTAGATTGCTTGTGTGTGTGTTAGATGTTTGATTGAGGACTATGCATATCGAAGACGTGACTGAAACTGAAGAGAAGGGGGAGAGATCGGTGGAAGAGGTTAGCGATGACGATGGAGGTAAGGAGATAGTGGTGAGCAGACGAGACGTGGCTGTGTTGACGACGAAGATGGCACTGGTTGGGGTTGGTGCACGTGCCTTGTTCTATCCAACTTTGGTTTACAACGTTGTTAGGAACAAGGTTGAGTCTGAGTTTCATTGGTGGGATAGAGTCGCTCAGGTAATTAAATTAAAAAAAAGTTTCGTCCTTTTGAGCTTGTTTTTATTGAAAGTTTGCTACTTTGTTTGTTGGGTCTATGCTAATGAGTCTCTCTGTGTTGTCTCTAGTTTATATTATTGGGAGCTGTTCCGTTTCCATCTGATGTTCCGCGGCTGAAGGAGCTTGGTGTTTGTGGAGTGATTACTCTTAATGAGCCGTATGAGACTTTGGTTCCATCATCTCTTTACAAAGTATGTTTCTTTTTTTCTGTTGCTGTTGTGATAAAACTATATACTAATAATGCTCTGTCTTTTGGTTTCTTTTTTTATTTACTAATTTGGTTTTCTTACTCTTGTGTTAGTCTTACTGCATTGACCACCTGGTGATTGCCACGAGAGATTATTGTTTTGCTCCTTCCATGGAAGCTATATGCCAAGCTGTCCATTTTATCCATAGTAAGTTTACCTTCTCATACTTTTATCCTCTTGTTTGTTTTTTGTTGCAGTTGTTAAGAATCGTAGCCGTATTCATTTGATCTTTGTTTTGTCTCGTTAAAGGAAATGCATCACTGGGGAAGACGACTTATGTTCATTGCAAGGCTGGTCGTGGCCGCAGCACAACTGTTGTCATATGCTACTTGGTTTGTGTTGCAATTAATCAAATAAAACGTTTTGCTTCAGTTCTCTCTCTTATTATATCTTTGCGATGCAGGTGCAACACAAACACATGACACCTGAAGCAGCTTATGATTACGTGAGGTCAATCAGGCCTAGAGTAAAATTAGCTACCGCTCAATGGAAGGTAATAATAGACAGGGCACGTTCTTTGTTCGGTTCTATGTTCTTCTTCTTCATCCTCTGATTCCTAATTGTGTGTCTGCAGGCGGTTCTTGAGTACTACCATGTCAGGGTGCTGAATACTCAGAGCACCCTAACTGATGCAACTTCAGCTTTGATTCCAAGAAATGAGCATCAGGTCTGTTCTGGGAATGTGGTTGTATTTGAGGATGTGTCGATGGTGATAGTGACCCACTCAGATGTAGAGGGCTATGATGATGACTCAAAGAGGTCAATGAATGTTGCTGGAAACGAGTTATGGGTGAAAATGGTGGGGCAGGCTGCATTGGCGAGGATCTCATGCTTGTGGCTTGGCTTGCGTGAGGACCGCAAACTTTCTAGGAAAAATCTTTCCATGAGAGGTATAAGCGTCGACATTTCTGTCTACTAATGATGAAGAATGTGACTCAGATGAGTTCCCTCCCCACTGACAAAAAGTTAATAAATAAATAAAAAGGGATCCAGATTAGATATAGAAGAAAGCTAGCGGTTTGTAAATTCTGGAAACATAAACAAAACTCTTTGTTTTGTAATTAAATACTACCTTGTCCCCTCATTAACCTTTGATAATGAAAAAGAAAACATGAATTAATCTCTTTTTAAAGTATCATAATCAGCCTTGTAACCCCCTTAGAGATCAAGTTCCATAGGCTGTGGCTCGTTGCCATTACCATAAGAATTTAAA
>JABAYD010086451.1:0-14042 GCA_014822095.1 Diplotaxis tenuifolia | reverse complement strand
AACATCTAAGGTACCAAACATGTAGCTTGGGATGCCAAGCTGCAAGTTTATAAAGGTCCTTTGAAAGAATGAAATCTCGGAATCGATTAGATCATGTCTGGAATACAATGAAACTACATAAGAGTGTCGACACGCAAATGATACAAAGAGGCATAAGAAAGATAGCACTTGAGTTTAAAGATATAAGCGAGGATCACTACCCACGTAAGTATGAGAATGCATTCATGGACTAATTGGGTCAAGAGAAAATGTGAGGTTTGATGTATTTAAAGAAGAGATGGGCGTAATGGCCATATATATATAGAGAAACCAATGGATATATTGGGTCTTGTGAGGTAAAAGAAATCGTGAGGCATAGTACATGATCATGTGGTCTAAGGTGTTCATGTTACTACTAAAAGCATTCAAGCATGACTTATACTCACAGAGATCATGGAACAAATTATAAGGACATAAATTTCTATGTGGTGGATGCTACTACACAAATCCGAGATTGATAAAAGTCTGGTCATAAGGAAGAGATTTGATTGATATATAATGATGTAGTAAGCAATATATGAATCACTGGATATAAAAGTATCAGAGAATATTGAGTTCAAAGATTACATAAAGAGATATCAGTGTATGGTGATAATCTGAACTCCGGATACATGTCCCAAAATAGTTGAAATCTCGAGATTACAAGAGAATAAAAAAACCTAGGTGTAAAACGCAATTCTGTTTGGGTTTACTGCTTGAATGTAATCCTTGTGCATCATATGGCATATAAGAAAAGCAGTCAAGAGTTGTGGTAATAACCAAAACCGTGGATATAGTCCAAAGAGAGACGAAGAAGAAGTCCTTGATCTAAAAGTGCCATATTTCGGTATCTTAAGAGCTTTGGTGTATCTAGCAAGCCATACTAGTCCTAGATACATGCTTGCCATCTAAAGTTACCAGGAAGGACTTAGACATTGTCCATAAAAGGTTTTATGGCGTGGACATACTTTGGTCAAAGACCATAAGTACATTGCAAGTTGTGAATAAGCACACTACTGTCCCTTAAACCATGCCATCAGGCCGCATCCTCTTGAGACTTTCATAAAAGTTATGGACGTTCATGGACAAAGGTTCATGACCTAATATGTATGTTCTAGTGCGTGGTATGATCCACAGTAAGAAAGGTCATGGAATATCATCAAGATTTATGCATGGGACTGCAATGAGACTATAAACCATTATATGTATAACAGTATACAAAGAAAGACTATAATGGTTAAAAAGAAACGTCCATCAATATGTTTTGGTCAATAACCATAAACAATCATTATCAATAAAGTATGTGACATGTCCGAAGGGGTATGTATAAGGACATCACATCAGCATTATCCAAAAATCTGCAAGTATACTTTTGATCGGAAAGGATGAAGTCTATGAACCAATATGGGTCGACCAGTTTGCAGTATGGTCGATATTAACTATCCAGTCATTGAGAAGGATCACCCATGATCCGTGATTAGATAAAGAAGCTGAAAGAAGCTTACATACATGTCTAGAGAAGCAATCTCTAATAATCCAAGATATGTGAGTGTGTTTTATTGAAAACCGATCTAAACCTGTGAAGAAGACGTCCAGTCAAAAGTATTACTCACATATGAGTTCTCCAGATAATATGAGAAATGAAGATTATTCAAGCAACAAATTCAAGAAGTATCAGTGATGTATTCATCAGGGTGAGTATCATGTGTAGTACTCTTTTGTCTTGTCCTTGGTTTCCCTTTTTACCACATTGGGTTTCGAATTTTACCAGAAGAGGTTTTAACAAGGTAACATTAAGCATGGTATAAGCTCATATGGTTGGCATCCAAGGGGAAGTCTTATAATTCATTATGTGGATGACTCATAACCAAGACCAAGAAGATAGAAGTCCAACCACCTAGATTGCCCGACATTAGACCTCTATATTGGCGGCCATAGTTTTCCCTTTTAAGTTGTATTTCCAAAACCTAGTTGGTTTAGGTTTTGTATGTTTTCCATTTATCTCCTCCTTGTAATCTACTCTATTAAAACATAGTCCTTTTATCTACTGATATAAGTTATCATTTAAATTTGAATCCTTTCTAGAGTGTTATAAATAATACACAACATATAATTTATTGAATCGTATTTACCTAAATTAAACCAAGACGATTAATATTATACTTAGATATCATCAAAATATGAATTATGGAAATTTACTAATTTATATGAAATCAATAGATTTCATATCTTAACAGTTCCTTAACAAATATGGAAATATATTAATTATATGAATCTACTAGATTTTGAAAATAGTAATATACCATTTTTTATTAAATAATTTATTGATTCTTTTTAAAATAGTAAATGAAAAGCGAAACCAAAAATCAAATCTAAAAATTAAAAACCAAAACCAATAGCTGACAACTAGAGTTATATTTTTGTTTTTGTTTATTTACAAAATAAATAATTTCAAATTTATTTAAAATAAATTGTCATTTTTTCAATTTTAAATTAGATGTTCGATTATTTGAGATTTGTTTGTTGATAATATCAGTTTGAACTAAATCAGCAGATCTAAAAACTAAAAATCATAACCAAAAGCTGAAAAACAAAAATAAAAACTTAAGAACTAAATACCAAAATCTAAAACCAAAAACCAAAATCTAAAACCAAATCTGAAAAAAAAACTAAAAATCAATGCAAAACAATCATCACCACAAATTTTGGATTATTGATTTTATACCAAAACATACTTTAAATAAATACAAAAATCAATTATATAAATTTTGAATCATAACTGAAAATAAAAAATAGAAACTTAAACAGTAAAAGTCAAAAACCAAAATCTAAAACCAAAAACCAAAATCTAAAAATAAAACTAAAACTAAAAATTAATGCAAAAAATCATCACCACAAATTTCGAAGTACTAATTTTATACCAAAACATATTTTAAATAAAGACAAAATCTAATTACATAAATTTTTAATCATAACAAATTTCCGCGCTTTTTTTAAGCCCGGATCAAAATCTAGTTCATATTTAAAGGGAATCTCAATAGAAATAATAATACACAGAGAAATTCCCCTTAACTTCTCTCTTTGCGCCCATGCTGGAATGATTGTAAGTAATCAGTGTGAATCTTTATTATTGAGTTGAATAAAAACTTTTTAATATTGATTTCAATGTTTTAGGGAACTACACGGCCAAAGCATTACCATGTGCTATATGATGAGATTGGATTTTCAACAGATGACCTTCAAGAACTTGTGCATTCTCTATCCTATGTGTAAGCATTACATCACCTCTATCTGTTTATGGTGCTAGTAATGGGTCTACTATAATCTTGTCTGCTTTGATATTTGTAGCTACCAGAGGAGCACTACTGCCATCTCAGTCGGTAATTATCTTTTCAACCTTGCTATAAATGCATCGTTATACTTGTTGTGATTATCACTGTTTTTTTCATTACTAGTGATTATGTTTAAGAATCTCTCTATTCATGATGTGCAAATATCTCAAGTACACATTTGGTTTTATCGCAGTTGCACCTGTTTGTTATGCTCATTTGGCGGCTGCACAGATGGGAACCGTGATGAAGTTTGAGGACATGTCTTTGTCTGAGACATCATCAAACCATGGAGGGACACCTGGAGCAGTCCCTGTGCCACCAATGCCAAAGTTGAACGCGGATGTTGCAAGCTCCATGTTCTTCTGCTGAAGAAAACGTCCGGCCCACTACACTTTTTTTTCTAATTTGCTAATGACCAATAAAGCTTTTAAATGCCCTTTTAGGTCTCTGATACCCTTGTGAGTGTTTTGCTGGGCGTAGTCGGTGTGAATCTTGTGTTTTAATCAAATCGGGTATTTAAAGACATTAGTTTTCATCGGTTTTACTGTTTAATTTGCATTATGCATCATAATAATTTAGTTAACCACATTTTGCTATCTTTGTTTCTCTGATTCATTTTGAGATGTACTCAACAGGATACGGAAAAAACGTTGCCAACAATAATAAGCTACAAGAAGACAAAATTTACAAAAACAAACAAAAATGTATGTTCTAAATAATGATCTCAAGTACAACAAACATCTCTTATTGTTTCTACAAAAGACTACTACTAACCACCTCTCTTTTTTTGTTCTTTTCCCAAAATTGAGTAATTAGAAAATGACCTATATGTACAAAAACAAAGAGATTACAACTCGGGGGAGAGAGGGCGAAACTCTGCGTAGATGAGCACACGCCTCTTCAGTCAAAGCTCTGTGTGTTTTGCAGAGGTCCTGCACACCCACACTATGATTTTTAAAAAAAAAAAAATTTCAGAAAAGAAAACACCAAGAAGGAAAAATATCCTTGAAAACTTCACTTGGTCGGTCTCTTCCCCTAGAAGAAGAGATGCACAAAAATTTTAGGTCAAGGTTTAAGGATCATTTGCTTAGTGAAAAGCAGTAGTAGCCTATGATGTGTCTCGGCTTGTCTGTCGCTTCAAGTCATCAACGAGACTTGTTTTCTTTCTGGCTGTTGATTGGGTCCTTTGCGCGGAAATCGTCTAAGCTACGGTATTCTTCCTTCAGTAGCTTCTCGAGCTCAGGGTGCTTCTTTATCGGTTCTTTTTGGCCTCGGTAATGGTGGAACGCCCTACACAACAGACAACTTTTGTCTTTAGAGACATCCAAACGTTTTCTACAAACTAAAATGAGTAAATAATCGCTGGAGATGTCACCAAGAATCACATTATATTTATCTTAGAGAAGGGAAGAGCACTTGCCAATATTTCTCCAAACCATATAGGTTTCCTTTGTGGTAGAAGTCAAGCGTTAGCTGCTCGAAGTCCTTGTAAAGGTCCTCATCGAATTGCTTCTCTAGACCATAGCTGTTGAGAAATAGGCCAGAGCGATATGGTGAGATTGAGTTTAAACAATATAAGCTTATCTGCATGAAATAGACAGAAATGGATGCAAGTCTAAGAAGCGGTTATTACCTATAGAACCTAAAGAGACACTCCAACCCATAGTTGTAATTGCCAGCTGCATCCTCAAGAGCAAACTTCTGGAAATCTTCATACATAGACGGAACAAACGTTTCTCTGAGGAAATACGACCAGAAACGGTACAAATGATTCATTTCCTGAAGACAGAACAAACCAAGATTCAGACGCATTTCCAGAAAACCGGTTTAGGATATCTAATCGATAGTGTCAAAGATCATCGCAAGGAGGTTGAAATAGAATTTACCTCACTGCATCCGCTGCCCAGCTTCTTTCTTTCGTTTAAGCAACGCTTGCGATACTTCAGGTACCTTATGGGAAGAGTTAGAAAAAGAGGAGTTACATTAGAACTACTCAAGATACAAACTTAGTCTCAAAAAGTAATATGCTCCAGACAATAAACTCAGGTTGTATAACCAAACAAATATACTCACTTTTCTTGCTTAAACCCATTCTCTTCAAGCAGTTGGTGGCTCGGATGTTGAAAATGCGGAAAGGATTTTGGTAAAGATCCCACAGGTGGACTGCTGCCAGCAAGAGAATACTGTGGTGATGAACTCAGTTTTGAAAGCCTGTGGCTGTGAAACGTCACACAAACACATTATTCAAAACATGAAAAGACATCAAAGTAAGAATAAGTTGGGAATATCAGGAACTGCTAGGATACTGACCCATGGCTGTCTGGTGGTGTAGTACCAAAGAAAAATCCAATGGAGCTACTAGGCGGACTCTCTGAAGTAGCCCCATGGTTCCTTATGTTGCCGGAGAAGAACCTCCTTACATGGGCCATTTGATTTTTGCGGGCTCCCTTATTTTGCTTCCTCCTAACGCTATGCTCTTCACCTCCTTTATTCGCTGCAGAATTTTCGCCTAGTTTAATGTTCAGTCCTCCGCCTTTAACTTTTGCATCTCTGCTATCTAAATGGGAATTGTTCTTCTTACGACCAGGTCGATTCTTTTTCAGCTCCTGTTTTTACACGTTGGTGTTTAGAAATAAGACTCGAGAAAGGGTAAAATCATATGATTCTGTCGGAGAAACCCTAACCTGCTCAAAGTAGTAAAGACCATCGTTTATTGTGGAGGCAAGCTCCTTAGGAATGTTTTTCGCTTTTGTCCCACTGATTGCAGGGCCATCACTTCTCCCACTATTCTGTCCAGCATACAACGGAATATTAATACTTGACTCCACCAACAAAGAGTTTAAGTAGTAAATACATAAGTATGTTTCATGTAATACCTGGGTGACAATTACAAGTTTCTGAATATCATGATCATCAACAGCTATATCATCATCTTCATCCTCAATTCTACATATATATTCAAAATAAACCAAACATCAAAACTCCAATATGTGTGTTAAATGATGCGCATAAGCAAAGATGGGTGAGCGTTTCGCCAAGGCGCGCTCTCCAGCGATGTACTGACAAAAGAGAGGCCATTTAACATGTGAAAAAGTCAGTTTTTGGTTATGTTTCGCGACATATTTTTTCTAAAAGAGAGGATGAAGAGGAAGTTAGTGAGTGGAACGATTCCAAGTAACCTCAACGCAAAGTGTGAACTTAGAAGATATTGTTAGATGAGTATTTCGTGATTCTATGTTAGTTTTTAAAAGTTAGGGAAGAGGATTTTAGAAGAGTTTGTTAGGGTTCCGACGAGTTGGTGACAAAATTAGGTCAAAGTCTCGTTGAAAAGGAAACAAGCCTCGCCATATGGTCGAGGCGGACACCACACCTTAGAGACTAAGGCGCTCTAGGCTGCGCCTCATTGCGCAATAGCGCCTAAAGAGAGGGCTATTTAAAACACATAATCAAATACTTTATATGCAATTTCAGGTTCATATCCAAAACGGGAATATTGAAAAAAAAAAGGAGCGGTATGAAGAGTAATCAACTCATGCACTACCTTTTGCACATAGAAAGTCCACTCTTTCTAGGGCTTTTATGCTCCTGATCCATTTCCTCATCAAGCAAGAAAGTGTTTGAAAAATCGCTTGACAAGTCATCCATATTTCTTTGTTCGCTTGATGATGATTTCAGGATATCACTTCCGTAAACATTGGTTCTTGATGGCTGAGCTCCCTGTACCTTTGCACAAAAAAAGCTATGAACTGGAACAATATATGGCAGTTTTACAGAATCTCTCTAATTAAAAGGAAACAAGCATCTACCTCTGAAGAGCACGCTGTAAGCTTTGAAGTATCCTTTGGCTGTTTTTCAGAGTTATTTCTGCTTGTTGTACTCTCTGGGGAATCTCCGTCATTGTCTCCAATTTTTTCCTCTGATGCTGACTTCTTAGATTCAGGAACCCACTTAGACCACTGGTCTCGCCTGCGTATCTTCTCGCCCTATAAAAGTACCAGAAATCCATATTATGATCAAACAGATAACTGAGATAAGTCAGATCAAAGAAACAAGGTGCCTATGGTAATCTTACCAGCACTTCAACAGAATTAGAATACCCCAAGGCATGGACTATAAACTCTACATCCATAGTCATCAGCTTAACCTGTAATTCAAGAGTTAAAACAAATAGATTATAAGGAGCACAATAAGGTAAATTGCAGATGAAAATGGACTAATGCAAAAGAAAGCAAGTCAAGCTCATGTTACGAGTCTTACCCGTTTGAAGTCAGCAATAGTTTTTATGGGAACACATCCTTGTTTATCCATCAAGGAAATGAGGTACTTATCATTCTGAAGGTTTTCATCACTGAAAAAAAGGAAAACAATACACATATGGTGAGCACGGCAAGATGAAGTGCCACCCTATTAACTAGCAAAGATGGACTCAACGCATGGAAATACTCAAAAAAAATTCCCAGATGCACAGCAAAGGAGTCTCAATCAACTGAACATAGTTTTAAAAGCACAAAACATAAGACTAGATGTAGAAGTAAAACTTGCCTGAAATAGTATTCTATTTGTTTTATGACTCTATCCTTTAAGTCGGATTTTTCTGGAGACAGTGTTGGAGGACCCTGGTTAGCAGGGTATGGACCAAAACGTGGAGGATAGCCTCTCATAGCTCCAGGGGGTGGAACCGGAAAATAATATACAGGCCCTGTCAGATCAAGAAGGAAAAAAACACAAAATCATGTTAAAATCAAGAGTAATGCAATTAAATTCTAACACCAGATATCAGCCAATCCCTTTTAGAACACCTTGCCAAAGAATCAATATCTTACCGGGAATGCCTGGAGCTGGACCAACCATGAACCCAGGAGCATGTCCCATATACGGAGGTCTCATGAAATTCCTCGGTCCAGCGCCATGTGGCATGTTCCTGGGGTCAAACCCCCTCTGATGCGGCCAAGGCTGTCCAGGGTGGTCTCCTTGAGGAGCTGGCAAAACAGGTGGAAGAGGAGAAGCGTGAGCTTTCTTCTCATTGCCAGCCTCAGTAACAGGAGCTCCAGGAACCGGGTACGGAGGATAAGGAGGATATGGATAATCTGGACCAGCAGCGTGCGGTGGAGGCACCATAGGTGGAAAAGGAGGTGGATGATAAGGTACACCGTGCACCAGGTAAGGAGGTGGAGGCGGCGGAGGACCGCTCTGGTTGGTCTTCGAGGCTGGCTTTGGATGACGACCAGATGGATTCTTGTGCGCAGGGTTGCCCTTTCCACCACCCTTAGTTTTCCCTTGACCAGCTACACCCTAAATATCAAACAAGAAACTTCTCAGGGGCAAAGTTAATGCTAACAAGTAACAATATAATGCTAAAGAGATTCTTAAACCTTTCACACCAAGTAAAGGTAAAATCACATGAACAACTAACTATATGTCATAACAATCATACATCAAATTCGATAAAACCTAATTCAATCAAGAATCAAAGCTAAGGAGTAGCGTATCTCCAGCTATACAATTCACGAAACCTATCAATACTATGTATTAACAATCTTCCAGCTCTAATCTAATGATATTAGCAGTAATGGAAAAACAGTAAGTTATTGAATAACCTGATTCGGAGCTGGGATTGAGGCCGGAATGGATTTAGACGGCGGAGCCGCCGTCGGAAGATTCTTAGGACGCGGTTGCTGCGCGTCGGCGAGAGCAGGCCACGAGTGAGCACCCATTACGGGAGCGTCAACGGTCTCGGTAGGAGAAGCCGTTGTTTTCCATGGAGACTTAGTCTCAGTACCGCCGATCACTTCTCGATCATCGGCCAATGATCCCTCGGTCTCCGCCATGATTATAAATTAAACTTACTTCAATGGTATCAGAAGCAGGGATTGCACGATCGTGAGGAGAAGAGGCAATGTGATTGAAGGAAGTGTGTGTGCGTGTGTTTGTGTGTGTTTTGGGTGGCGGTTTTAAGTGTAAGCGATGAACACTTAACAAAAACCCTAGTTCTACCTTCTTCTTCTTTTTTAATTAATTAATATATTTGTTTGTTTTTAATAGACAAGCAATTTTAATTGTGCTTTTTACGAGAAAAGGACAAATTTAATATGTAGATTTAAAGTCGGAAATTTTTTTCCTATCTAGAATTTAATTCTTTGTTGGACATGGAAATTTATTGCTTGTTGTTATGTCACTAAATTTTATTGTATTTATTTGAAACATAATTGTTTATTGGAATAATATATGAAAAACATTTAAAATGCCTACTTTTTAAAGATCCCATCCTTTAAAAGGAAAAATATGATCAATGCCTATGTATAGAGAGAGAGAATGGCACATTCTTCTTAGTTTTATTTTTCCTAATACAACTCTTTATCCATATGTATTTTTATGTGTTTAAAATGGATATACTGAAATCTAAAAAATGCCTGTTTTAATTTTTTTTGTGCACCTAATTTTTCATTATATACAGAATATTAAACATAAGCTTTGCTGTTTATTGCCAAAAAAAACTTGGCTGTATAAACCAAATTTTGGGAGGAGAAATTAAAAGATCTTTAACATCACGATAACACCAAATGTTGTAGAAGTCTTTCCGCATAACAAATAAAACTGACCATGATTTTGTGTACAATGTCATGTTTAAGAGATACGCAGAGATTATCAACTAGATTCGCAATATGCTATTTTAGTTTATTAACACTGATTTAAAATTCAGTAGCTTGGCAGTAGACTATTTTGCTAATTATAGGAGATGTTTATCTTGGTTTTGTGGGAGAAATCGAATCAATTCATTTGGTTTTGAATTTTAGAAATTAGAATGAACTAGTTGGCAGAGATATTTAGGAAAATGATAGAAGGGTTTAAAAATGAAGCCGCGATGAATAACAATAATGTTATTGAGTATGATTATTATAAAAGGAAATTAGGCCATATAGCTACACAAAAAAGCATAATTCACGTATTAGCCATTTACCCTACCAGATATATACACGCTGTTATATAGACACATTAATACTGTAATACTCTTTGTATCAACCGGCTTAACCTGATAAAAAAATTAAAAAAATCAATTATTAATCTCAAAAATAAAACGTGGTTACCGTCGATGATTTGGTCCATCTTTTCCAGTCTACCGTTTTGTTCCACATCGTCCCCGGTGTCAGGTCATCGACCTTCTCTGAGTTTTTATTCCATCTGAAACCGATTGTGAAAAGACGTCGTTAAAGATCCAAGCGGTGAGAAAGAGTAATCTAAATCTCTTTTCATTCACATCGGCGCTTCGTCTCACACTGCTGCTTCATCATTACAATATTTTTCTTTTGTCTCTGTAAATTAGCTAAAGTTGATCGGAGAAAATAAATAATTTTTGTTATTGTATTCTATTCTATGCATATAGAATAGAATGTAAACCAATACATATTTTATATTTTACTGTGTGATATATTCTGTTACTATACTATTTTAGAAAATTCCATTCCATTTGATGGTTACTAAAAAATAAATATTTGTTTAGAAATATAGTTATAGAAATATAGTTTGTAATTTTCTTAAATTCTCACTATCATTACATATTTTTGAACTTGTAAATATTATACTATGATCGTTACATAATATTATCTATTTTTAAATTTTAACATTTGGGTTTAGGGTTTATATTTGAGTTTAGTTTTAGTAATTAAAGTTAAAGGGTTTAATATTTAGAATGTGAGGGGGTATGGTTAGAGTTAAGGGTTAGTATTATGTTATTTATTTTGTTTCATTCTATTTGAGTTTAGGGTTTTGGGTTTAGGATTTACTAATCAGAGTTTAGGGTTTAGTATTTAGAATTTAGGGTTTAGTATTTAGAAGGTGAATGAAATACGGTTGGGGTCAGTAATAATTTTTTTCCATGCAATTATAAACATTTATAATTTCACAAATATGTATTATGTTATTTATTTTGTTCATTTTATTTGAATTTTGTGATTATATTTGAAGATATGGTTTATATTTGGGTTTATGGTTTAGATTTGGGTTTAAGATTTACTGATTAGAGTTTAGGGTTTAGTATATAGGATGGATGGGACTGGTATACGGTTTAGTATCTAAGAATTGGGTTTGGATATGCTTAGTATCTAAGGTTGTAGATAAAGTTATAATTCTATACTATTTCGGTGGTATAGAATAGAGCATTGAGTAGATATATACGTGGTCAGTAAAAGTATACGTGGATTACTTGTTCTTCTACTGGCCATACCCATAAAAATAAAAGACATAGCTGGATAATTTATGGTATAAATGTTAGATACTAAATTATGTAAAATCAATGTAAACATTATCTAATTTATGCTCAAAATAAAGCTATTTGGCAAATAAGCTTTATTATAAATGGGAATTTGGAATCGTTGCAAATGATGATAGCTATGGATTGAAAAAATACTACTCTTAATTCTCTCGTATAAAACAGAATCGAGACTTTCTTCTCAGAAAATGACACTTCGAACTGCGTCAAAAGCCAAAGTCTATGAGGTACTTATTGTTCACTTGATGAAGCAAATGAAGAAGTCTTACAACTTCAAAGTGGCTGAAGAGCAAATCCAGAAGGCAAAATGAAGTGTGTAAAAATAGAATAAAAATAAAATCGAAATATTTTTGATTTCCTGTCAGCGATGACCAATCATCCATTGTAAAAGAGAAAGACTTAAAAAATTATAACGAGGCTAACAATTGCAGCCACTATAGGCTTTTAATAATACTAGTGTGTTCATAGTTATTTCTATTGAAATGAAAATAATCATGTCATAGAGATGATCTATGGGAGTTGGGACTTATAATGAGCAAGAAACCCGTAAATGTTATTTTCGTTTTAACATTCGTAAAGGTTTAATGTTTATTTGGTTTTCAAGTTTTACTACAATGTTTTGTTCAGTTCAAGCTCCCCATTGAGTCAGGGATACTTGAATTTGAAAGTTATACCATGGTACGACCAAAACCAAATCTAAATCTACTCAAAATTTACTATAGTAATTAACTGAAAACAATTTCCACTCCACATCAAATCTAGTATCACACACTAATAATAATAACAAGCTTGTTAATGAACGCACATATTAAACAATGATGTTTTCAACCTTGCAAGTGTTGTTTACTAATGAGACCAAATCACACATAATCTTGTTGTATATATTAGCTCTGGTCAGACAAAAATACAGTAATATCAATTGATTCCTTTTTAACCGGTATATTATCACCAAACAATATTGATCTCACGATCTGCCTTAAAATATTTAGAATCTTATATAATATAACCCATATAACTATGTAGTATCTGTTTTGTATTAACTAGCTATTAGCCATACTTTGGACTGCTTGTTCCATATGTTCTACCATTACCAAGTATAAACTCGTATGTCATGTGTATCCTTTTTTTTTTTTTTGTAACACTATGTATCCTTACTCAAATACAGTATTGTGATGATTGCAAATATGATATGAGAATTTTTGTAAAAGAAAATAAAATAAGTGGATAATTATTAGTCAGTTTTGGGACACCACGTCACTCGTTTATCCATTTGGTACGAATATTAATGATAGCTCACACAAGAGCCCTTAAAATGGCACTTCTCGTAATTAAACCCTAAATACAGGGTTAATAAACTTTTCCTCTTCGTCCTCCCTCCATTTTTTTCTTCACGTCTGCGTCTCTCCTCTCTTGCTTCTTTGATTTGGGTTTCAGATGGGAAATGCGAACGGCAAAGAAGACGACGCCGTCTCTGGCGTTGACGCAGATGCCACCTCATCTTCGGCGAGGTTTAACGGCGGTGATCCTTCCGTCAGCAGTCGTCAACGTCGTCCTTCGTCAGACTCTATGAGCAGTTCTCCTCCCGGAAACCCTGCTCTATCTCCATCTCCTCACCTATTCGCTCCTCAGGTTTACGTTCCATCTCTATAAATAGTTTGTGTTGATCGTCTAATTTGGTTTTGGTTTTGGATGATCCGATTGAACTATGGTTGAAGGTGAAATAGAGTTTACTCGTTATGATTCTCTCGTTGAATAAGAGGAAAGCTGACTTGACTTTTCATATGTTTCTCTCACTGAGATGTTTATCTTCATTAGATTTGCCTACGATCCAAACAACTAAATTGATGAACGCTTTTCGTGTAGAGGAATTGCATTTGATTTGGTTCTTGAGAACTGAGTACTTGTTCTACTTGCTTGGGTTTACCGGTGTGAAAGGTTTAGATAACTTTTTTTTTTTTTGAGGCTTTTTCTTTAGGCGTGTAAAGAGTTAGAGATTCTCCGCTACAGAATCTTCTTTTTTGTCATCTTCCTTCTGTGATCCTGAGATAATACATTTGTTATTTGATTGTTTCAAGCTGTCATGGAAGATGTTACTTTCGGTTTCCTAGCTGTTTATTTTCTATTTATTTTATTCTCGAGCCGCTCTCTACTGCTTACATGGCCACGTACTCTCCTGGAATGATTGTTGGTGTCTTTGTGTAATAAACCTTTGCTTTCATTGGCTTACTATACTTGGCACTTGTTTAAGTGACAAAAAGGAATTGGACTTTACTTGGTTTTGTCTGTTGGTTCTCGAGAAGTGAAAAACTTTATTACCTTATTGCTATGCCACTTCTTTTGTTGAATTACAATCTAGTGAAGCATGCTAGAGAATCTGCGTTAGACAAGCTTTTATTTGTTGTCTTGTTTAGGCCATGCCTAGTGTG
>JABAYD010086416.1:0-10518 GCA_014822095.1 Diplotaxis tenuifolia | reverse complement strand
AACAAATATCAACATATTTTTCAAAATATACATCAGGGCATGCATGCGGATAAAGTCTATAATCATTTATTTAATAACAAACTAAATAAATATGTTGATTGGAGAGAGAATAAAACAAAGCGAGAATAAATATGTTGATTGGCGAGAGAATAAAACAAAGCGAGAGAAGCACATAGTTTACGAGAGACACTCTATGTGTCGAATTTATAATAAAGAAACTTTTACTAAGATAAATATATTCAATAATTACACACATAATATATTTTATAAAAGTGAAAAATAATACCTGCGCTTTCGAAGCGCAGATCAAAATCTAGTTGATTTTAAGTTGGAAGCCCAAGAAACTTATCATGGTATCAGAGCCACCCGATATTGGGCCACTCCGTGGACGTTGTTCCCATAGTTGCCCACGTATGTGCGTGAAGGAGAGTGTTAATGAATGAAATTAAGTCTCACATCGGTAGTTGGAGAAGTAATTAAGTAATATATAAAGGGTTTTAAGTTTCTTAGGCTTTCAAATTAAAACCAATTTGTGATAAATGGATTGGTCCGAACCCTTTATATATTACTTAATTACTTTTTGAACTACCGACGTGGGACTTAATTTCATTCATTAACCGTTTAAATAAATCTTATTTAAAAACAAACTTCTTTCATTTATCTCTATAAGTTGACGCAGAAATCAAAAGCCAGATTAATAAGAACAATTTGAATATTCAAACATCATTTTAATGGTGACAAAAGAAATCAGTTGCGAAAAATCGTAGACATATGCTATGCCCTCCATCCTTATTATTTAGAAACCGACATGAAATGAATCATTAGTAGATCTTACTTAAATGTACATGACACAAGCTCAAATCTTCAAGAGATCACAATATACTACAGCAAGTTATTAGTGTGTTTCCACAAACATAAACAATGGTGATTTAAAAACGTAATTAACACATTGTTAAAAATTACAATTAGGATAGCACCACCCGACCACAGCCCACCACGACATAAAAGTATATATATATTTAAAAAAAAAAAATTGAGAAAAAGATCCATTAAGGCCCCACCTAAGATAATGGCATTTTTAGTAAAATGCTGAAATGTAAGGGCATTTACGTAACCCCCAACTCTATAAATATACAAACACATCTCCAAAACTGGAGAGACAAAAATCTCCAAAGACACTATTTACACAGAAGAGTATCACTAACCAAAGGAACAAAAAAAGTTTTTTTTAATAAAAAGATGGGGAATTGTATAGTAATGGAGAAGAAAGTGATAAAGATAATGAGAAACGATGGAGAAGTAGTTGAATACAGAGGACCCATGAAGGTTCATGACATCCTCACCCAATTCTCTGGTCACTACTCTCTCTTTGATTCTATGTCAAACCATTGTCATCTTCATCCGCAAGCCAAGCTTCTCTGTGGTCGTCTCTACTACCTCATGCCGAAGCAGACGACCACAGTAAAGCACAAGAAGACGAAGAAGAAAGTCAGGTTTGCAAATCCAGAGGTAGAGAAAGAAGGAGACAGATTAACAGATTGTGGTGACAACACTAAGGAGAAGAGTACTAGTGTTGTGAGAGTGAAGATGGTTGTGAGTAAGCAAGAATTAGAGAAGCTGATTCAAGGAGGTTCAGTTCATGAAGTCATCTATAAGAGTCTTGATAAGCAACATCTGTGTCACGATGATGGTGATGATGCTGTTGAGTGTGTTAGAGGCTGGAGACCGTTGTTAGATAGCATTCCAGAATATGATTAGCCTATAGCATGTATATATATATATATATATATGATACATACATAGATAACATAGACTCAAAGCTTGTTCAAGAAAGGAAAGAAAGCATTAATTCCCAGGTTCCAATGATGTTAAATAAAAGAAAGTTTCAAAGTTTGTATTAAACAACCCCAAAATGTGAATATATGTTATGTTGAATTTTCCAAAAGGTAACTAAAAAGTGTGAGTGCTTGTTTGGGTTAAATTCAAAGCCTATATGCCTATAATATGCATATCTAGTGGCCTAGTAAGTAAAGTGAAAGATCCATAATGGTTTACTACTCACATTCAACTATTCAAGTAAACGCGTTTTGTCTTTTTAACACAACAGTATTTAACAGTGTATACAAGTGTGTATGTATGTATATATGTCGGTATGTACCAGTGAAGGGGCTAATACTCTTTGCTTTCCACTTCGAGAGAGACCTCGTTGCGGCGGGCAAACGGGAGAGTGAATGGTGGATTGTACTGCAGGGAATGAGTTTTGGCAGAATGTTAAGTATAGATTATAAGAATTAAGATTGGATTTAGCTAAGAGTGTTGATGAACCTGTGCAACTTCAACTGAAACACCATCCCTCACTCGAAACTTCTTGTCATTTTGAAGAGCTCGCCTTAGTTCTTGCTCCCGTTTCTCAGTCTCTTCATCTGTTACGTATCCTGAAACAAAGTTGATTTTGTTCATCGATATCAAGAAAATTTGATTACGTCAGATGCTTCAAAAGGAACCAAAGCTAGCAATCTGGAACCATGAATATGTACTGAATATTATGTGCTTGCATGTAAGGGTATGTATTCATTATACTAAACCTTACTTTCTTTTTAGTTAATCTTTTGAATCTATACTGAAAGAGTATTTACCTGAGAAGGCGAGAACAGCAACAATCTTCTTTGGCACCTCCTGAATCTTGACCGAAGGATCTTTAGGCAGTGGCAAATTTGAACCGTACTTTGAGGGCATGACAAAAGACATCTGCCACTGGGTTTGATCTTTTGCCTGAAGTAAAATAGTATATATACATCGAAAAAGTCAAGATACTAATAGACTATAAACAAGTAAAAAGGCGCAAATCTGAACTAGTTTAAAACTTTTATTTTGCAAAACTAATAAGTTGGTGTATCTCCATGACCTAGCACTTAAAATAAAGCACAGGGAATGTGATGTTCTCAATAGTCTTCAAGAACAACTTTGCATACAAATATGTTAATAAAAATGACTAAGCCAAGACACTGAAAACTACTCCAAGTATGCTTCTATCTCAAAAAAAAAAGAGATGCTTCATGATCTTACTAATGAGATATTTATTTACCTTCCTAGTTATAACTGGAGTGGTCATCTCCATCTTTTCTCCTGTAGATTGGACTTTACGAGTAACAACAGGAGTCGTCATCTCCATTTTCTCATTTACTGTGTTCTGTCCAAAACAATATTAAAAATAAAACAGAGATGCAGCACAAAAAAAAAGAAGCAAAAGGAAGTGCTTTTGTAATTGATACACTACCTTACCAAAGAGGTACTCAGCTAAGACATTAAAAGACCTGGAAGCACCATAGACGTCGAATCCATTTCCCCCTGGCATTGTAGTCTCCGCCACATAATAAGGCTGTTTCCATAACATTCAAAGTTCACAGCTTTACCAAAAAAACAGAGACCAATGTTTTTAAGAAAACAGAGAATGTGAGTGAGTGACATAGTGAAAGAACAACCTCGACTTCTCTAATCTCGTATCTCTCTGTCCTGCTTAGAACTTTGAAATTCATCGTCTCCAGATCCGGAACTACAGAAAGATTCAAGCTTTTTCCAAAAGTTTATATAAAGTATCAAAATTCAAGAACATAAGCTACAATTCTAACCAGACATGAGGGCTTCTTCCAGGTTCGAGCTATTGAATCTCTTTGGAAACACATACTTTGCAGTCTCCACAGCCAAATCAGCCAAAACTAATAAAAAAACAAACAGTTTCACAGTAACCGTTTAAGTTTTTTTTTTCTTTTAGTTACAAAATTAGAAGTAAATTTAAATCAGTGAAAGATAGAACATTTACGGCGTTGAGAGACAGAGGAAGCTTGAGAAGCGAGAGCGATAACGAGAGAAACCCTAGCTTCGGTTGCCGACATATCACGACTCTGCCGCTGCCGCCTAGCCGCGGTTCTGACGCCGGAGCAAAGAACAGAGCATCTCCTCTGTTTGTTATGAGACGAGGAGAACAGAGGAAGGGATGATGCAGTAATACTGGAGCTGATCATTCTTTCTTCTTCGCAAGCAATCGCAAACCCCAACACCGAATGTTTTCTCCCGGAAGAAAAAAATGAAATTTTTATTTTGGTTTAAAATATTAACGACCGCTCGATTTTTTCTATAACCGTTTTCCGGTTCACATACCGTACCGGTTAAACCAAACTCAATAACCGAGTTAAGTTGTTAACAGCATGGTTTGAGTATAATACACTACTCAGTTGTTATGAGAAGTATATGTTAATGTTTGGATCATATTGTCACACAAGGTTGAGTATTTAATTAAGGAAAATAACTAATCATCACTAGTTAAATTAACTTCACTGTGGACAGTTCCATCTTCCATTCTAATCCAAGACTTAATCCGAAAAGGCATTTCAGTAATCTCCAGAACCCTTGATCCTCTTGGCCAATTTCCATATCCACCATAACCAGTGTGCCTTGCAAAGCAAAGCCAGAGCTTGTCTTTGTAAGGACAGCACCAGTCTAGTCCATGGTTGTGTCCTACAAACACAGCCTTAACATAAAAAGAGATATCAAATCTTTGTGTCATGCTCATGTTTTATTATAATAGTGTTTAATTTAGTAGTACCTTAACAGAAGATCTGTTCTCAAGAACTTTCATCATACCATTTTCAGCTTCTTGTGCAGCGACTTTCTCTTTGTTGATTGATCCAACACAAGGTTTTGTTATCCATAGCCGCGGAGATACTTTCTTGTATGCTTTACTTGGTATGTGCCAAAATATCAACTCCGGAATACTGCATTAACATATTTGATTATTTTTATACTCTTGTATAAAGTTTTGATGTTTTTTTTTTGAATATTTAAGAGGTTGGGGGCCAAAGTCTAGCATTAACCCCGGTCTCTTAGCTCGAAATTCTTAACTTATGATTTGACATTTTTTTTCTTTTTACATTTTTCGACTAAGAGACGGCTCTTAGAGCATCTGCATCGCACAAACATTTTGTCCGTATCTTAAAAAAAAAATTTGTTTTATCTAATTATGTGTCTGGAATCCGCAAAACAATGCAATAAACACCAAAATACTTTTTTGCATACGGGAAAGTTGGTTTTGTGAAAAATTGTGGGCCCCCTCCCCTGAAGATACCCTAATTACACTAGGGATGAAGATGGTCTTATATCTCTTATTAGAAATGACTCTTAGTTTCTTTAGTTAAAATCTAAAAAAATTAAGAACTGCCTCTTATCGGAATTTAAGAATCCTAATTAAGAGACTGTGATTAATGACAATTTTAATCCCCGCACCAAAACCACAATATGTAATATTAGTTTAGTTCCATAAGTCACTGGGAACCTTTTTTGATGTTTTTGAGTCATACCTTAAATCAGGATTAAGAGTATTGGACTTGGTTTTAAACCACTCCACTTGAGCATTTGATATAACCTCCGGATATGAACCACCACCCGAGTCAAGAAAGTACAGCAAGGCAACGACTCCTTTCGTATCATCAGATGAATCCACAGGAATGACATAGTTAGATACGCTTGGCCATAGCTCCTTAGGACCAGTCATCGAGTATGACAGTCCACTGGATGCTTTTATCTCTTCTTGAATCAATTCCACTCTCGTTGTTCCTCTAAAACCGCATCTATCATCATCATCATAATCATCAGAGGAGGAGGCGTTTGATACTGCTGGACAGAGAATGGGAGGGACACCAGAGGAAGAGAACCAATCCAAAGGCCAAACGAAAGAAGCGTCGTCATGGTTACCAAAGAGACTGGTCCATGGAATGTTTCTGTCTCTTGTAGGTGAGATTGCTTTGTCCCAAAACAAGCTTGCGTTATGGATTGCTATGTTGTTAGCCGTTACTACATCTCCCAAGTACACCACAAAATCTGGTTTATTTACTTCAACAAAACGGTTATATTAGTTATATATTCTAAATAAACTTAAAAAAAAAATCTAAATAAACTTTACTTTTGAGAAAGAGCATCTTAAAGACTCGACCTGGAGTTTCAGCGTCAAGAACTGTAGACATGACGTTGACTGAGTTTGCATCTTGACGTGGACCCCAATCAGTCCACGTGTCTTCACCGAAGTGGAGGTCTGCAAAGATTGCTATCTTGAACGGTGATCCTTTCCGGACCCGAAGGCTAGAACTCCTCGCCGTCGGTATACTTAGCTCCCATCCTACGGCTGAGATTAGTGGAAGAGATAGAACGGTGAAGATCAGAAGTGAAGATGATCTTTTCATAATATTTAAGACGATCGAACAGAACAAAGTTTGTGTGTCTTTTGATATTCTTTCATCGGGATAAGGGTGACTTTTTTAACTTTGCGAGATGCGACAAACCAACCAACCAACCATATGTTCGGTTTATAGCCCGGTTCCACTCGGGTTTGGTTAAGATTGTGAGTGGTATAGTTCGATTTTATCTTTTTGGTTTATTATTGCTAAATTGCTAATCTCAAATTGTGTTGTTCCAACTAGTGTTGACGCTAAAGAACATAATGGTTTGGTTGACGTTTATAAATCCACCTAATGGATATTTGGGGTATATTCCTTTGCGTCAATAAAAAGCATATACTCCCTTTCTCTTAGCTGACGTTTAATGGATAATAAGTAGAAATTTAATTATAATTTGACTGTTGAAAGTGTATCAGAAGAATACAACAAGCTTATAGGATGCTTCCCATGTTTTTTTTTTGAAACATAGGATGCTTCCCATGTTTTTAAGAAGAATGAACCAAATAATTTATTGGTAATTATTATGAAAAAAAAAGTGAAGTAAGAACCTCTGTAAGATTACTTTCAATGAGCCTTTTTAGGTTTGTTCAAAAGAATAATCATCTATTTAGCACTCTGAAAGCAGCATTAATGGTTAGATTAAGTATCTCTCAGAAAGATTAACATAGTTTCACACTTTTATTTGTCAACGTGTTCATTCATTTCATTAAAATCAGTATTCAGATTTCAGACATGATCATTTACATCTGCCAGGTAATTACATAGAGTCCATATTCGAGATTGTGCTAGGCACAAAGCATGCAGTTTGTGTGGACCTAGAGAGTCGAGAGAAAATCGGGGAAAAAATAGAAAATCAATCAGGGATTAGTTTTATATAATTAGATTATTTTTTTTTGTTAAGTAAACTATAAGATGTGTCCTAGTTTAATGGGGATAGGTAAAGAAGGTCACTGATTGGAATTCTAAATCTATTTTTTTCTACTTTCACTTAAACGAAGGTTCAAAAAAAAATCCTTCTCTTCGCTATTTCTTTTCTATTTTCGCTTAAATCAAGGTGAAAAAAATACTATCCTCATCTTCTTCCTCAGCACATTTCAACCTGCAACTTAAATTTTCAGATCTGATTTTTCTTTGTTTTCTTATACATTTTTCATTGGACTTAGTTTTCAACTCTTCTCTTCTAAAACATTTATCATTTATTCTTTAGTAAACAAATTAAAAATAAACTTCTTCATATCTCATATTTATTTGGTTACCAATTAAGGGGGTTCATAAAGTTTAACAATCTCAATTAAAAAAAAAATTACCTAAGACCACGGAATGATAACATTCCAAAAACCTAACGGTACGAGAAATAGTTCAAATTTTGTAAATATCAGCTTCTTCTTCTTATACCTAAAGTGATTTACAAATTGCTTTTTAAAAAATCCATTGTCGTTTTACTTAATTTTAACGTTGATAAAAAAAACAAAAAAGGTAACCGACAGTTGTGATCCCAGGAGAATAGGGGCGTCGGGGCTCGGATCAAGGACTTGTTGGTTCACCCAACGTCCACACGCAGCCGCCGAAGGGAAACAGTTTCGACTTTCGCATTTGGCTCGGATTAGGGGCCAGTGTTTCCCGCTCGCAGCCTATAAGGGAAACAGTTCCCTTCCCTTGCCTTGTTCCATGTCAAGAGTCTAGGGCTCACGTAGGGAACCAACAACTGTACTGATTACCTTTAGAGCCTCCACTAGGATTACAAGCTTACGTAACCAAGCTCGGCGACAAATACAATGTTTTATTCACTATATATGTAACTTTATTGTTTTTGCTTCTTTCGATGTGGGATTAGGACACATAAATTGTTAATAATTTTTTTTGGAAATTTAATAGGGTTTAAAAAAGTCTCAATATTTTCCTTCCTTACTCCTAAGTTATTTTATTTTTAAACATATGAATATTAGTCGACGATGACCCTTCTCCCTCATGTAAAAACCTATTTGACTAATTACGAGAAACCTCCCCACATATGCAATCAGAATGATCTTCTGCATCGAAACAGCTTCGCTCCGCGCTCATAGGTCATAACTAACAACCAGAAATAATTAATTATCGTCAATAATACGTAAAATTAACGTTGGAGATTGTCACTGCATGCAGCGAAAGGTTTTATATCAGGTACGTAACTTGCACCAGACCCGGCCCGTCTATTTTAAGGTATGTATGTTTGCGTCATAAGCTTGATGTTTTTGTTAGTTTCAGAAACACGTTTTGTAGCTTTCTACGGACCTGGTTATAGCTTGTTAGCTTTTCAGAGATAGCACGATCCCTTCTAAGCTTTCTGAACTAACGCCTTTGAAGAAAAAAAATGGTCTAAAACCAACCACATGCTCTGGCTATGCATGCAAACACAATGAGATCACGGGATGGCCTAAAGAGTATAAACCAACTTTGGAATCCCAAAAATTCTAGCCATGTGTCACTCTTGATGAAATTCGTTTATCAATAAACATTAGAAACAAATCACAAAAATACAAAGTAAATTTTTAACTTAAATGGGAATATGAACTTTGGAGTCACGAGAAAGAGATAGAACTAAACGCAGCAACAATACACATGTGATAAGTTTCGTTCTCGTTTGTTATCACAACTTATTAATGGACTATATGTACATCAAGCTTAGCATGCAAAAGTAACCATCTACTTGAGCTTCAATACAATCATTCCGGTTCTCTAAAATGGCAACCAAACTTAACCTCATTGTTTTCTCCTTTGTTATGTTACACCACGTTATGTCTGTCCAAATGCATGTAAGTAATGTTTCACAAACGCTATTTCTTAGTTGTGCTATATGTAAATACTTTTCTTGATTCTTCACTTTCATCCATCTTGAATTTTCACAGCCGATACACTCTAAGTCACCTGCTCCACAACCACATCCACCACAGTCTCAACCGCATCACAATAGCTCTCAAGTGAGTTTCTCATCAAAAATGACTTTCATGAAATCCACAAAACCCTTTTTAACATGCATTGAGTCTTCTTGTTGATTTTGCCAGAACGGTACTACTGAAGGCAGTCTTCAGCTCCAAGGTACACTAATAATTAGTCTAATTTATCTGTGGTGGTGAATACAAATTGTAATCCCTTTCAAAAACTATATACTAGAGTGTGGGCCACGGTGTGGACATAGATGCTCGAATACACAATACAAGAAGCCATGTTTGTTCTTCTGCAACAAATGTTGTACCAAGTGCTTGTGTGTGCCTCCAGGTACTTATGGCAACAAGCAAGTCTGTCCTTGCTACAATAACTGGAAGACTAAGCTTGGTGGGCCAATGTGCCCTTGATTTCTCCTCTTTATTTGTTACTAATCTTATCTACCATAATGTTCTATATATGTGTTGAACTCTTTGGCATAATCACATCAATATAATAACTACTTCAAAAGTTCACAGCTTTTTAAACATTTACTATATGTGACTTATACTTACTTCATATTGTTGTTCGTGAAGAAGCAGAGAGCTATTTCTTCAAACAATCATTGAACAAACAAACAAACAATTCTGTTACACGACAAACTTTAAACTACAATTAAGAATGTCCTTAAACTTTTGTCTGCTTTTCCAAACCTGTCAAGATCGACATTGAAGTTCAGTCATTTTCGTTTGTTAGGTTGGGTAAATAATCGTTTTCGACAAAGTACGTAGGTTAGGTAAATAATCTTTGATCTAATCTTATCTTTACCGATATTTACTCTAACTAGAACTCCAATTTCGAATATTTTTACCAGTCATTTATCAACGTGTAGAAAGTTAATCTGTATCCTATATTATAGCTGCCTAATTTATTTCCAATATTCAATTTAAAACCTCCAGCAGTCTTTAAAAAAAGGTTAGGGTACTGAAACCTTTTTGATTTCGAATAAAGTGTTCAATTGTTTAAGTTTTGAACGCCGAAAAATTAAAATATGCGTATTTAATAAGGAGATGAACAGTAATGACAAAATCTTTAAACAAGTTAAGCATATATGTATATGTTTGTATTAGTTCAAAATGATTAAGAAATAGTATTAACCTCATGAACTTTAGTATAGATTCTTTATTAAGAAATAAAAATATTAATTTCACGAATATCCCCCTATATATTAAAAGAGAAATCACTTTATTGAATTTTGCTTACGTGTCACTCATAGGTGCAATGTAAAATTAATTCTCTTAATTTGATTGGTTGTTGGCATTTGAATTTTTATTTATTTAATTAAAAAATTTTAAAAGGAAACTAATCCTAAAATTACCTAATCTAATAT
>JABAYD010086306.1:225-10594 GCA_014822095.1 Diplotaxis tenuifolia | reverse complement strand
ACCTTTGTGTCCGGATATCACAGTTGCAGTAATATAAGGGAAGGCCAGAGATGTTCAGCAAATGCAAAACAAAATTGAGGTGAACATTAAAAAAAAATGCAAACCTTGAGGTCAAAGATAGTACTTAGAGTTCATTTGCATCTGGATCAAAAAACAATACAGATAATATAGAAAAGGAGAAATATCAATCATTTCATTGCTTTCTGAACCGAATCTGCAGGAATTTTTTGATGCAATAGACCTCCATCTCCTTGCTGATTCTTCTCCTGCTGTTTCAGAATTGAATTCTTCTCCATCTCACGCCATTTGTTGATCGCGAAAGTACACAAAACTGCGAAATCGAACATGTCAAAAAATTGTTGGATTTACTCGATCAATTAAATACAAGCCTGTAAGAGTTTCGATCAAACTTACATCCGGCGCCGACAAAGATTACCATACGGAGAACCTTCGGAGCCGGTGGACCTTCCTCTATCATCATCTCTTCTAATCGCTATCTTCTCCTTTTCCTCCTCTCTTCTCTCTACAGACTTCGTATGTTGCTTCTATGTTCTGTAAGCAACGAAATGAGACCTAACCCGACGATAACATAACGCAACCCGACCCGGTTCTGAGTTTTTTTGGCTTTGATTTTTCAAAGTTACAAATTATTTGACCAACAAAAGTTTGGAATGAAGTTAAAACATTATATCATGTATAGTCTAAAACTCATATATGTCTATATTTGTTACAAAACAATAACATAACCAAACAATGGACCTTGTGTTACAACTCTCTCTCAGCAGATATATATAAAAAAGCCTTTAATTTGAGCAGCAGCCTAGTTTCTTCAGAGCAGAAACATCATTCTTAACTTCGATTTTCTCTCCTTTCGGAACAGATCCATTCGCATCTTCACCAGCTTCGACTTGCTTCTTGCTAGTGATGCGGTAAATCTGCGTCAAAACCTCTGCAAATGCGTCCTCGACGTTGGTGGCTTCAAGTGCAGATGTCTCCATGAAGCAAAGTGATTCCTGCTCAGCATATGATTTACCATCTTCCGTCGGAACAGCTTGTAAATGGCGCAGATCAGATTTGTTACCAACGAGCATCACCACGATGTTTGGGTCTGTGTGGTTCTTTAGCTCCTTTAACCACCGGTCTACGTTCTCAAACGTTGCACGGCGGGTGGTATCGTATACTAGGAGTGCGCCGACTGCTCCACGGTAGTATGCACTGGTGATGGCACGGTACCTGTCACCAGAATCAAACATAGTCTTTAAGATGGTTACAAACCGATTATTCAATATCTTAATCTCAGTTCAATACGAAATACAGATTCAGCACCTGCCATAATTAGTACAAGAAATTGGCCTGATATATATTTCTCAGGCGTTCAAAGATACGCATACTGAACTCATTTCCAAAAAAATTGCCAAAAATAGGGATAAACTAAATTGTAGGTTAAAGAAAACAATCGGTTCAATGGAGGTAACTACACTAGTAAAGAAGGAGTGGCTCCTGATTCTAGACTTCTAGTGATCATGAACCAGAAAATTCACATGTTCTCTTGTTCATCTACGATCCACCCAATTAAGATTTCACGTATTCAACTCAAGCAAATCATGGTGTTATTTAGTCAAACACAGACTTATTTACAGATAAGGGACTATTACTTAATCTACATTTACATTATGAGCTGCCTACCTATCCTTCAATGGTGGTCAAATGCAGTCAACCGTTTTAAGATGAAAAATAATTTGAGTACAAAAAAGTCAACGGAGAGACTCTCTAGTAAAATGCTGTTGAACACATTCACTACTCCAAAGGCTAAAACCAAGAAACAAGCATAGAAACAAGTGAATGAATGAGTCTCACGAGCTCAAAAGTACACCAAAGGCTAAAAATTAGAAACTCCAATAGGCTATTCACCATCTCTAGAGACCTAGAGAAGCTAAGAACTCATCTCTCTCAAAGGATTCAATTCCAACGTAGTCTCATGAGCTCAAATTACAAACTCAGGGATTTCACAAACTCACAATACAAGCTACCAGAAAAAGATAGATCTATGCAATGGAGCTATAACTGGAAGAATGATCTTCGAGAAAATGATAAAAATCATCACACGCAGAGAATTCTAAAGCGCAATACATTCCTCGAGCAAGATCTAACTTTAACGGAAGAAAAACGAACCTCTCTTGACCAGCAGTATCCCAAATCTGAGCTTTGATGACCTTATCATCAACCTTCAAGGTCCGAGTGGCGAACTCGACTCCAATGGTGGATTTAGACTCTAGGTTGAACTCGTTTTTGGTGAATCTGGAAAGGAGATTGGATTTGCCTACTCCGGAATCGCCTATGAGAACAACTTTGAAGAGGTAATCATAGTCATCTTCCACTTTGTACCCTGCCATCTCCGCCGTCTCACGTAGTTGCTTGCTTGCTTTTTTGATTGAGAGACGCCAGTGTAAACTGAGATTTGAAATTAAGATGGTGTAAAAGCTAACGTGACTGGCGGTGAGAGTTTGTGACTATAAGCTGAGATCTCGTCCGTTGATCTCTTGCGCGCGTCGGTGACCGTCAGTTTTATCCTCCACGTGTAACGTCACGTGCGTGACGTATATCTTTAATCACTATAATTTTTTTATTCTTTAGTAGTTCGCCGGAGGTGGTTTCGACTTGTTCTTCCTCACTCTCCCTCATCGATACCAACACTCATAAAGGTAATTTAATCATCTCTTCTTCTAGGAATTTTGAATCTGACAGTCTACTAACTCTGCATAGTATATTTATGAGATTTTTCTTTTATTTTTTTTATTTACATGCAAAATCTGAGAGTTATTCAGAAACCTTTGGTTACACGTGTCTGCATTTGATTTAGACTGCAACCATTTCCCGGAGGAGGGGGATGAGTTTGTGAGTGTTGTTGAGAGGTTTCTTGACTCTAACAATAAGCAACACTTGAATAGATTCAAGTTGATCTACAAGGGATGCGAACCCCGTTGGATAGATGCTGTGGTTAGACGTAGAGTTTGTCGTCTTGACATTCGTAACGAGACGGAGGATAAAGACGACTTAGTTGACATGCCTTTATCTCTGTATTCATGGGAGAGTTTAGTGGAGTTAACTCTCAACGGCGTGTTCTTGGATCATCCTGAATCTGTTTCTTTACCTTGTGTCAAGATTTTGCATCTTGAGATGGTCAAGTTCGATGAAGATGATGATTCAACTCTGGAGACTTTAATATCGAGCTGTCCTGTTCTTGAAGAGCTAACCTTAATCTGTGATCCCCATGATTATCCAGAAACTGTGTGTGTGCGTTCCAAGTCATTGAAAAAGGTCAAAATAGAGTGCGAAAATTACTACGGGTTTAGTATTGATGCTGTTTTGGCAATCGATGCTCCAAAACTTGAGTGCATGACTCTCAGTGATCAGCGATCTGAAAGCTTCATAATACACAGTATTGGTCCCTCTGCAAAGGTAGACATTGATGTAAACTTTAATGTGGAATATGGTGGTTCATTGGATGCAGATGATTCTTCAAAGTCAACTATGCTTGGTAAATTTCTCACCGCGTTATCTACAGTCATCGTCATGTCAATCTCTGCTGAGACTCTAGAGGTATATACATTGTTGATTCAATAGCATTAAGCCTGTATATTATAAATTTATCTCATCACTCAAATTTTTTGTCTATTATTTCTCTCTGCTCAGGTTATTCATGATTACTGCAAGATCCAACAGCTACCTCAGTTCTCTAACTTGTCTCGCTTGCTAAAAACTTCGTGTGATATGTTACCAACCTTCCTTGAGAGCTGTCCAAATCTACACTCTGTCGTCCTGGTGTGTCTCATTTGCTCATGCTCTCTCTCTTTCAAATCACACTGAGATTTCTGATTAAAAAAAAAACTCAAATCTCTCTCTGGTTATATTCTTATTAGGAATTTGAATGTCGTCCAGAGACAGAGCAGGTTGATTTTTCATTAATGCCACAGTGTTTCCAGTCATCTCTTGAGTTTGTCCACCTGCAGACGTGTTACACTGCAAACGCACAAAAGGAAGGGGGTGCACGTGCACTAGCGGGAACATCAAGTAGGATGAAGTTAGCAAAATACTTCTTAGCGAACTGTGCATCTCTGAAGAAACTGACACTGAGTGAGAGTTTCTGTGACATGATCGACGAAATCAAATCGTTCCCAAGAAGCTCTACGAGTTGTCAAGTTGTCACGGCTTAGTTAAGCCCGCTTCCGAGGTTGGTCTCTCGTCTTTTGATTAATACTGTTTTATATCTAAGGAACTACTTGGAAATCATGGTTTGTTTCCAGCCATTAGCTAACACTATTATCCCAGAGGAAACGTTTCTAGTTTTTTTTTGGGACAGACTTTTGTTTGTGTTATGTGAAAATCGTTACAGGAAGCTGCTTTATTATTAGGAGTCTTAAAATCACACAAAGACACTGATAAATGCTAAATTACCTTATTTCTATTAGGATTATTACCTTATCTCTACTAGGATTATGTCATAATTATCTCTCTAATTTTATTTTAATAGCCGATATTCACGTGAATACCTAAGACTCGGAAACCCTAGATGTGATCTGGTACGGTGACTTGAATTCGTGTTCCTTGTTCAACACTCTTTCTCTTACCTTTACTCCTGTTGATGGTGATAGAATCAGAGGAGAAGAAGATAATATTATAATCTTTTCTGAAATTCATGTTTACTATTCGATGGAGAGAATTCTTATTAAAAAAATATCTGAGCGTTTAAAAAAAAATATATGAATCTCATTAAAAAAAAAAGTAAAATCAGACAAATCAATGATAAATGGCAAATTACCTTATTTATAATAGGATTATGTCATTATTGTCTCCCAACGTCTTCAGATCAGGACTACCTTCCTTATATAAATAGCGTCATTTACATGAATAGGTGATCAAGACTCAGAAACCCTAGAGCTAGAATTGGTGTTCCTTGTTCAACATTCTTTCTCAATTGTTTTACTTGAGCCTAGACGTTTGCGTTTCCCACTCTTTGGCACGATGACGTTAGAGAAGAAACATGTTGGTGATAACAGAATCAGAGAAGAAGAAGATATGATCAACCAGTTACCAGGTTGTTTGCTTTATGAGATACTTTTCAATCTTTCCACGAAGGATGTGGTTAAGACTAGCCTTTTATGTCGCAGATGGAGATATCTTTGGCAATCTGTTCCTGGATTGGATTTGGAGTTTAATGGCTCCACAGATTTTGATAAATACGTTTTCTTCAACAGGTTTATAGATGTGAACAGGGACGTGTGCTTACAAAGAATTAAGCTACGGTATGTTAATTATGAGGACAATATTTATAACGAGACAACAATAGACACTGCTATCAAGCAGAAAATTCGACACTTGGATGTTGGTGCAGGGTCCGATATAATCAAGATATCAGTGTCCCATATAATTAAGATACCTCCAACCATTTATACATCATGTGAGAGTTTGGTCTCTTTGAAACTCTGCCGCGTAATCTTGCCTACACCTCCCAAGTCAGTTTCTTTGCCTTGTCTGAAGATCATGGATCTCCAAGAAATTTTCAGGGTTGTTGGCAGTACTTTGATAATGGAGATGCTGATCTCTGTCTGTCCAGCCTTAGAAACCCTAACTGTGGACATGTTTCATGGAGTCAAAGTATCATCTCCCTCTCTTTTGAGCTTCTGTCTTACCAAGACACCACAAGCTGTAATGCAATTGCAAACCCCAAGGCTTAAGTATCTCAAGCTATACGCCCATCACATAGAAAAAATCACTATGAATGATTTGAGCTCCATTGTTAAGTTGGATCTTGTTGGTTTGATTAATTCCAGTGAAAGTTATCCTAATATTCTTACACTGATCTCTCGTGTAAGAGATTTAACCATCTCTTCTGACATTCTCGCGGTAAGCTATCTATATTATCTTGATAATTTTCACCAACTTTTAAGACTTTTGCTTTTTTGTTTCTCTCTAACATATATGTTTGGCTTATTTGTTTGTAGGTTAATCGTAAGCTCTGCAACTCGGTATCAATACCCCAATTTCAGAAACTTTCTTTCTTGAGCGTCAAGGCAATAGATGGCATTGGATTCTGGGAATATTTGTTAGTCTTTCTTGACAAGTGTCCAAACCTAAAAACTCTTGTCATGGTTAGTATTTCTCTTGTTAACTAAACTCAAATTCTGAAACTGTCACACATACTAATTACTTTATTTTCTTTTTACTCTCTCTCTCTCTCAACATTGCAGGAGTTTGGAAGCTATCATCATGGATTAAATTTCTACGACGTGCCTCAATGTGTCTTATCATCCCTTGAGTTTGTTGAGGTAAGAGCAAAGCGCAAGGCGGATATGAAGAAAATAGGGAGTTATTTTATGGCTAATTCAACAGCCCTCAAGAAATTCATTCTACGTTTAGATCAGATAGAGACTAAAGATTATGTGATCCTCAACGAGCTCTTTGCATTGCCAAGACAATCTATGGGGTGTGAAGTTTTTGTTCGCTGTAGGACTTTTGGAACATGCAAGCCCTTTTCTTTTGGCCTGTAGGCCACTTTAATAGGCGCTGCTTAATTAGGAGTCTCAATGAAATAATCTCCAAGGCAGGACAATTAACTCTGCTATTTAATTTATGTTCTGCTCAATCATATGACGACTCGATTTTTTTTAATATACTCAAAATAACGTGAACCTGCAATTATATATTCAACTACATTCTGATGTACCCTTTCTATTCAACCAAACATGATGTTTTCACTTTAGATCTTTCTGTTGTAGAGGTATATGTAAAGTAATGTTTTTAAACATATAATTGTGTCCCAAGGATAAGATTTAGCTATAAACACACAAAAGTCCAACAATAAAAAAGCAGCCACATAATAATAGTCATGAACCACACCTATAACGGGCCATGGAAAATACTGTTCAGCTATGAATTTGGAGAAAATTGCACTACCTTGTGTTGTTTTCTGGTCTCTTACGGAACTTAATAATAAATATATTAAACTGAATGAAAAACAAATTTGTCTCGTTTTTTTCTTCTTAAGTTTATGTAATGTTAAAAGCAAAAAACAAAAAAACAATTGAATGTTTCTATACGTGAACTATACAGTTCTGTGTCTCATTTTAGCTTTTCTTATTTATACTAAATTATATACCAAAATGCTGGTGTATATATATTTCTTTAAAATGCTAATTACGTTTTGTTTGATTACCAACCAGAAGTATGCAAAGGTGAGAGCTGTTATTGGAGTTATAAAAGCACAAACACATATAAATGTGCATTAGTTTATCTAGATATAAATTAAACACTGTGTATGTATATACGAGCTCGCCAGTTTAGTTCATATGTACCTAACCCAAACAACCATTGACCTACTAGATTCACACCCTGCGCTCTCTATATATAGATCCGCTCAGTCAAGTATTCATTCACACAAAAATACACCATATCCAAAGCAAGCCAAAACTTAGAAGTATTAACATTATTATATCAATTATACGAAATGGCTCGTCCAAGGATCTCCATTTCGACTATTTGCTTATTGTTTTTTATTGTAGGTTTTGTCACGCAATCTTGTGAAGCTAGAAAAGTTCTAATGCCTTCCAATGCAAGCAAGGGGTTGTTTCTTAGTGCCCTACCAAAGGGTAACGTGCCACCTTCGGGTCCAAGCGACAAGGGTCACACTTCTCCGCCAGAGGATTATTCCGACCAGCATACGGTTCCGGAAAACTCACCGGAGATTTACCGTCGACTAGGATCGGTCCCTAGCCCCGGCGTTGGTCATTAGGCACATTAATTACCAACTTATATTTTTATTTTCGCTTTCACCTCATCATGTTATCATATATATATATATTTAATTAGTACGTCGTCTTATGAAGACTGTGTGTGTGTGTATCATGATATTGTACCATGAAATAGATGTATTTGTGTGTGAGATCCATAATAAAAATAACGATTTACAGTATAATTTAATTGTCTCTCTGTGTGTTTTATCATATGGTATACGTATGAATATGTAGGTATAACTGCATGCAGCTCTTCTTTTCACGTTGCTAGGACAAAAACTGAGACATTTAAAAACGATATTGTTTATGATTTTGTACTTAATGTTTCTAACTATGTATAACGCAACGAAATCAGTTATGGCCGTATTATGTATTTCATAAGCGCAAGTTCATAAATTTAAGTAACCCCAGCGACTCTATTAGTTTATTACTATATATTTTAAGGGAGACATTTCTGGACCATATATTAACAATACAAAAAAATTCGAGATGATGTAAATAGGTTGCGTACGTAAGTTTACACCATGAAGGAATCTAATAGCTACTTCCAGCCGCTTATAACTTTAAAAGTGAATAATAATTCAAAAGCTTCTCTTTGGCACTTTTGTAGCAAAAGTTAATGAATTGACTATAATCTGCAATTATTTTTGTATTTACGTAAGAGACGTCTTCCTCTGTCTTGTTGACATTATTTTTATATGAATAGATTCAGAGTTTAAAGACAAAAGAGAAGAAAACCGAGGAAAATGAAAATAGACATGCAATAATATAAGGAACACCCATTATTGCTCATTTGCGGGATTATACTATTTATGGACTAACTTTTAGTCATGGAGCTTCTTCTCCCACTTTCCTTTTTTGTATTTTCTTAATAAGTTTAACTAACCAACTAGTAAAATGGAGCCGCCTTTTGCACATTCAATGCATGTTATATGTATCTTCAATATACTTAACTCTATACAGTATAGTTATGTCGGAGTATCTTACATATCTAGTTCGTAAAATCAAGCAAATCCTATGACATACGTAACATCATGTCAGATAAACGTGCCATCAAATTAGAAAGAATTCGATATCCTGATTTTGATTTGATCAATTGTTAAAACTCATAGGCATTTATTTGTCAAGTTAAGTATGCTTCAAAACTAGTAGGCAACTGTTCATTAGAGCTCTGAATATAAAGAATGGATCAAGCAGAGTGGATCTGAGCTGATCAAGTTCTATCGGATTTAGTGCTCTGAAGTACGAATCAAATAAATATAACAATTTATTTCAAACCCCAAAGCCAAGTTTAAATCGCTCAATTGGGTCATTATCATACATTAGTCTATAAATCTTGGTAAATTTGCATTATTCTAGATTTGTTTTTGAAACTTGTAAAATACGTTAGTTTCACTATCAGCATGTGAATCGTACCAATTTGACAATTATAACACTGGTGCATATTACTTAGAATAAACCCATCGTTTCACTTCATTTTCTGATTGTGATGTATCAAAGTTTACTCTACTTTAGTTAATTAAGACATCGGCCATCTTTTTTTTTTATATGACCACACAGAGACACTCAAACATTGTCTCCAAAGAGTTTTTAAATTTAATTCAACGCCATAAACAAGCAACAAAATATATGTATATTTACTTTTGAGGATACACATATGCCCTCAGTGATTAGGGTAAGCTATATATTGGCATAATACCTCACCTAATTATAAACCCCTTAAGGTTGACTCGATCATTTGAAAAGATCGTTATTGTAAATTTGTTCGTAATTTTTTTGCCTGGTCAGGTATATTAAACGCAATGAATTATTCAGACACTAGTGTGCTTATATAAAAGGTGAAACGGCATGGTTGGTAGAAGCAGATGGATAGTAATCAACGCCCCATACTCTTGTAGCCAGAACCCCCAAAATTACAAACGGCGTGCAACTCGTCGGTACTAAAATAGCATTGATTAAGCTCCGAGTTGTGAAATGTTATCCTAACGTTTCAAAAGAATTCATTCTTAGTTTTCGAACTGAATCAATACCCAATAAAAAGAGCAAATATGATCAAAACTATGAGTTGAGATTATTCTTTAAAGAAAAAAACACGAGTTTTTTTTTTGTGGTGCGTAGTTAAGGGAAAAACTATTTTCTGAAAATTTATGATTTACATATACTACCTCAAGTTCTCTTGTTGGGCTCAAAGGCATATTTGATGAGGGACTTTTTGTCTTTCATGGAGCCACGATGACCTTAGCTTGTCCCTCTAGTGTGAAGTTTGCCCATTTGAAGTCTGAGTCTATGTAGGTGTGGGAACCACCCTCTGGCTCTGACTTGCGTTTCCAGACAAAGAAACGGCTCCAGAGTTCTCTTCAGACTAATCAGAATGTCTTCCATCAGGTATCATCATCATCCTCGGGTGAGGAAGCAACGCTCCAAAAACATCACCGCGGAAACTGGTTAGGCCCATAAACATCACCCCACCCACGCATAGGATCTACGGTCTACCATACGCTTTAAGAGCATCCCCGTTAGTGAACATGGGGAAGCTCGGTTTTCAAAACCGTTTTTTTTGTTTTTTTCGCTTGACTTTT
>JABAYD010086294.1:232-14025 GCA_014822095.1 Diplotaxis tenuifolia | reverse complement strand
TATTATGGGTTTTAAAGTTGTAGCTATATCAAACATAAAATTAAATAGTTGGTTTTCGTAATCTTTCTCACTTTAAATATGTTTTTATATATTTATAATATAAACGAATGATATTATATAAATTATTTATTTAACCTATTCTATACTGATTTTCATTTTATTTTTGATGATTTAAAATAAAAATGAAATAGTTTTCTTAACCCTTCTCACTTTAAATATGTTTTATATATTTGTAATAAAGTTGGCTAATATGTTTCTTTTTTTGTACTTTATACATTGCATTTTTTTTTATAAATTGACCCAAAAAAACCCCACCTTTAAACTTCAATTGCATTGATACAAATATTATTATATGTCTTATATGTAGATTTGAATGTAGCAAAATTATGGTTTTTGATTTTTTGACATTTTGTTTGATTAAAAATACATAAATAGAATTTATACACGCGAAAATAACAGCCATCAGTACACTTGTTTAGATTCTTATTTGGTTCAGTCAGATAACTGTATTAAAAAACACCACCTATTATTATTATTAGTATTATTTATAATACACTTATTATTATTAATAACAAATGGACAAAATATTATTCTTCTATATGAGAACCGGTTGGGTTTATGATGACATTAAACGCATCAAATGCACATGGCTCAACTAATCGCAATGCCGCCTCATCCTAAGATAAGCAAAACAAAAGATTTGTCACACTTGAATAGAAATTGAGATAATCCAATAAAATGGATGGAGGAGAACAAAACCTGGAGTAAAAGAAAAGTGAGAGAATATGTCACCCATAGGAAGAAGAAGCTTGACAGTTGACAACATCAGAGCTTATATTAAAAGGTATGTTGGACACAACCTGCATGCATTATTACTGATATACATCGATCAATATTAAGATATACGGATGTGGTGCTGACGAGCCCAAAAGAGAGAAACTTGTGTTGACCTTTGCAAAAGCAAAATCTGGACAGTGCGAGTGTCTAGCCATCCTCTCAAAAACTATGATACGACTATTCTTCAATACTCTTGCGAACTTGATCAATGACAGAACTACACTAAAGCTATAACCTTTCACTGCATAGAACCTAACCTCAAAACCAAAATCAACGTTGCAAACTTAGTTTTGGTATGGCTTCTCCTAAATCTACTTCTTCCAACCCACAATCAAGAATCGAAGTTAACACACTATCCTAAATCTTAATGCTTTTCTTGAGTAATCACTTAAATAAACCTCAACTCTATTAAGAACCAAGAGACGACTATTCTTCAATACTCTTGAAATCTTGATAAATAACAGAACAATAGTAAATCTATAAGCTTCGCATAGAACCTAACCTTAAGTAAACCAAAAACAATGTATCAAACTTAGTTCTGGTATGGCTTCTCCTATATCAACTTCTTCCAACACACAATCAAGTATCTAAGTAAACAACCTCTGCATAAATCTAGATGCTTTTCTTTGGATCACTAAAGAGCAAACCAAGTGATCACATAGCAAACATCAAGAAGAGGAACTCACCAGCGTATGAGGAGAGAACCTCACAAACGAAACAGGAAAAGGTGATGTTATATTGAAATTTAACATGTCATATAGTTTGAGGAGTATAAGCTGCTTGGCTCGTCTTAAGATCTGGTTGCTTCTGTTCCTCCTATTTTGCTGTGGCTGCTTCTTTTCCTAATGTTAGATAATGACGAATTAGAACCAAGAGAAGTCTATATACACTATCACCGTTGATTAGTTGTTCATGGAATCTTAGTAGGTGTGTATATTACCTTAGGTAGAGGTTTTGGTGTTGATTGCAGAGCAACAAACTGCAGGATCTCAGTGAATCTTGTTTGTCCATAAGAAAATGCTTTACTACAACATATTACTGCCATAACTCCAGCTTTGGTTCACAGCTCAACCAAATTGCGGTCAATTTCATCTTCGTGCTTTGCAAGCACCATATGGTTTAACGAAAGAATCATAAACGTACGTAGTCCCCTGTGAAAATAAAAGTACACACATAGAATGAGACAGAACTCCAGTGGATCACATAGTACAAATAATACTCTCTTGACTTACTCTTGTCTTGTTGGGGAACCAAAGATATATGAAGAAAGCCAGATTTACCTCGCGGTAGAGCGGAACCCTTCATGAAAATAAGGACATAAACAACATAATTATATACATCTCAATTCTTCTGAAAGTATTTCTATAATAAATAACACCAATCAGGAAGCAAAAGTATCCCCAACTCTTTCGAAAATTGCCAAAGCAGCCACCAAAATCATGCAAGAAGTTTTAAGAGGAAGATAAGACTTTACTTCGACAAAAGGTAAAAGCTCAAGACAATAAATAGTACATGAGAAAAAAGAGATAATGACAAACTAATATTGGCACCAGAATCGAAGCTGTTGAATATCAGGCTTATTCTTCTCAATCGCTTTGTAGCCTTCATAAGATGAGAATGCTGGGAGATCACTACAGTTAGTTGAATGTGAAGATTTGTGACAGAGAGGAATGCGGGGAGAGATGATGATTTAGTGACAGAGAATAATGTGAGAGTGAAGAAGAGTAAAAACACGAAGGATGGAGATGAAAAAGGGAGAAAAGTGTAATCAATATAGGAGAAATGTTTATTCTAGGATTCATACATAAACGCAAAAACACAAGTTCGTTACCCTATATTGATTGCAGTCTCCATCTTGTCTCCGGTTAGAACCCAAATCTTGATTCCTGCTTGAGCAAGTTTGTCTATACAATCAGGAACCTAAACACACAATCAAAATTAGACACATTATAAAAAAATAAATCTACTAAGAATATGAATGTTACAAAGAACTAAGCCTATATACCCCGTTTTGAAGCTTGTCCTCAACAGCAGTAGCACCAATGAGAATCAAATCACCTTCCATCTGATCAGTAATTTCATCAATCAAGCTCTCACGATCAGCTGTAACCGAGTTCTTAGCTTCATTGAAGTTCTTGCGGAACTCTATATACTCATTCTCATCAACCTCGCGGTATGAAAGTATCAATGTCCTTAGACTTGCATCAGCATATTCATTAACATGTTCTCTTGTTTTCTCTTCGAATTTACGCCCGTTCTTGGAAAGTCTTTCAAACATGACACTAATCCAAAGTACTATAACTTTGTAGATCAGAACCATCAATACACACGAATCACGGTGTCTAAAACCTTGCTCCGTTCATGTCACCACTGAATCCATTCATGTTGCCACCGTCACTCCTCGTACAATGACCTCTCAAGGCGTCTGGTATTGCAATCGTCCACCATGGCATCTCATCTCTCTGCTTCCATCAGCTGTTTTAACTTCCTCCTCTCCACCACAACCACCACCATATCTCCATCCCCTCAGCTTCCTTCCGTAGACATAACAATCACCGAGCACATCTTGGCCACATCCTTCCTCCTCTACATCTTACAAAATCGACTCCCATCCACAAAATCTTTCCGGTCAGTTTTTCCTAGCCGCAAGGTTTTAAGATATTACCATTGGTTATTTTTGTGCTAAAGTAAAAGATTACGATTATCTTCGATTAGTAAAAAAATTGAGAATCCTCAGTGAAATAAACATCGACTTGAACTTTGCAGGTGGAGTTTATATTTTCCAGTGGATTTCATGGCCATGGATATAGCTTCTTCAGAGTAGATTTTGATTTTGAGAAAATTTAGGTTTAGACACAACTTTTATATAATAGGAGGATCAAGGAAAGGTGAAAGAAATATTGAAAAGGAGATTAAAGATTATCATTGATGATGAGAAATGGTTTCAGGTAACGCAAGAATTCATAGATAGGAGAAAAGGAAGTGGAAGAGTCGAGGGGGAGAAGGGGGAGAGAACCGCAAAACTTGAGGCGGATTAGGTTTTGGGCTGAATAATATTTTGTTCAGAGCCCATTAGAAATTGTTGCTCCCCATTATCGAACTCAATGATTGGTCAATTAAATAATGTGACGTGGATACTTTAGGATTTGAGAGTATTCTCCTTTTAATATTAGTTTGATTTAATATTTTATTTATTCTCATATAACTAACTTAGTTATTAAATATATATTATGTTTAACCAATTATCTTAATATTTTCAAAATAAGATATTTAAAAAGATATTCTTAAGTATCTTTTCCTAAGATGTATATTTCAATAACATATTTTATTTAAAATCTAAAAATTCATATCTTTTTAATATTTATGTTTAAATAATAAAATTCATAATTAATATTAAATATATTTAAAACAAATACTAATTCATTTGTCATTTATATAATAAGAAATAAATTTATATACATAATTTATATTCATAATTAAATTACTACACCAAGTATTAAATATAAATTAACTTAACAAATTATATCCAGATTTTAGAGCTTTTTACGGTTTATAGAATTTTGAAATGACGAGTTTTTGTTTTAAAACCAAACCGGATTACATATTTTTATCGATTTAACTACAGGTCTGAATCAAGTTTCAGAACACTTAATATAACGCTTCATATTTAACATTTAAATGTAGATACATAATCAAAAATACAAATTTATATCATATAAATTTGGTTTGTTTTGAAAATAATCATGCGCTTTGAAAAACAAACAAGGTTACATATAAAGTGACCGGTTTTGTTGGTTTAACCACGGGTCCGGGTCATGTTACAGAACACTAAATATAACGTTTCATGTGTAACATTTAAATGTAGATACATAGTCAAACATGCAAATATATATCATATAATTTTGGTTTATAGAATTTTTAAATAATGAATTTTTTAAAACCAAACTGGGTTATATATAAAGTCATCATTTTTGTTGGTTTAACTACGGGTCTGGATCGTGTTTCAGATCACTGAATATAAAGCTTCATGTTTTAAATGTAGATACATAATTAAAATACAAATTTATATCATATAAATTTGAATTTTTTCGAAAATAATCATGCGCTTTGAACCGGTAGTCGAGTCCCAGGTTTTAACGGTTTTTTTTTTAGTTTTATAGAATTTTAAATAATGAGATTTTAAAAAAATCAAACTAGGTTACATATAATGTTATCGATTTTGTCGGTTTAATCACGGATCAATTGTGTGTTTCAGAACACTAAATATAACTTCTCATGTGTAACATTTAAATGTAGATACATATTTAAATATGCAAATTTATATATATATATATATCAATTTGGTTTGTTTCAAAAATAATCCCGCGCTTTCCAAGCGCGGGTCAAAATCTAGTTGAATGTTAATTGCATGGCCTTTCATTCCTCTGATACTTCACGTAAGCAGCCTCCATGTAAACCAAAGCCAACTCACGTTCAAAGTCGTGAAAATATAAACAGATCACAAGCTGCAATTACAATCTTCCTAGCATGCAATCACATTATTTACATGCATCTTGTCATATATTTACTCCCGCATGGATACATGTTGCCTATTCAAGATAGTTGTAGATTTGATGATATATTATACATATATATCCCTGCATGATATCTACTTTGTAATAGACTCATAATTTTTTTTTGTTCATATTGTGATTGAGGATTATATTTTGTTTTCCATTTCATAAAGGTCTGTTTTCAGACTTAGCAATTTTATATATGTTTTTTCGTTTTACACCATCTAAAACTTGCACACTTGCAAAACTTTATCCATGTTTCTGACCGTTGGCTTTCCGATATTTCTTTTAGTTTTGATATAGACTCTTAGTTTTGTTCTTGGGCCTTCCGTTTAGTTTTTATTTGGGCTTTTCCGTTTTTGTTTCTGATTTCTACCATTTGAGGAAATATTGGGTAGCAACTAGCAAATGCCTTAAGCACACATCCACTGACTACTGGTAGGCTTGTATAACTGAAGAATAAAGGTGATGATGTGATGCAATTACTAGTTCTTATGAGCGCCTTTCAAACTATTTAGAAACACGATTGTTGGTTCTCAAGAATCTCGACAGTGTAGAAACAATAGCACTGGTCTTCGACTGTATGATGATAATAACCAAACAAGCATATGAGATTGCTACTTTCAGTCTACTGTTAAACATTAAACCAAACATTAAAATGTCATACAATCATTGTTTTTATACATATCTCCTCGCATTTTAGAAACCTGGTTCAACACGACCTAGTACTCAAACAAACCTAGTACTCAAACTCAAGAAAGAAAATCCTCAGCACAAACAAAAAAAAAAGTAGTAATAAGAAACCCACATTCTCAACAACGAGGTCTTAGACAGCTGTAGTAGATTTCCGGACAGTGTAACGATAAGCAGCGACTTTCTTCTTACGTGACAAAGAGTTATCAACAGAAAGAATGAGTTTCCCAGCTTCTCCTGTAGTGAAAGAGTTGCAAACAGCTTCATCTGAAGCTTTCATCTTTCTTGGTTTCTCCACCACAATTGCATAACTCCCTTCAGCGTTTGGTACAAACTCTGCTGTGTACTCCAAGTCCCATCCTCCAACTACTATATCCCATGTTATAGTTGCTCCTCCCTGTAAAATCATAATTCACATACACACGTTACATAATCCATAAAATCATTTAACTAAAAGGGAAAAATCCCTTAGATATCACAATTTTTTTTTTGATAAAATAGCACTCAAGGAGAAAAAAATTCCCAAAATAGCACTAATTAAAAAATAAAATGACTACATTACTCCAAACTTTGAATCTTTAAACTGATATCACCCATAATACTACACTCTAATCACTAAACTGGAATCTAATTATAAATATTTTTTTAACTTTTAATTAATCGTATTTTAAATACAATTACCTATACAAATCAACCAATAGAAAAATGTATAATAGAATAAAATTAATAAATTTTGCATAGAAAATCGAAAACTACACTTATTTTGCAACGAAAAGTTTTCTCTAAAGTGATACTTATTATGTAACGGAGGGAGTAGGAAGCTATTTCTCTTGTTTCAAAAAAAAAAGTAAGCTATTTCTCTCTGGAAAATGTTTATTGATATCTTACCTCAATTCCTTCAATCTGAATGTTAACTTTCTCACCACCCTTAATTGAGAATTCAGAGGCGGGTTTTGGTGGTCCATTTTGTGAGTCAGTAGGGCGGCTAAGACCGCAGTATTGCACCGGAATATCTTCCGGCCTTATGAACCTGAAATAGCAAAGATGGTATGCATAGTAAACAAAATGGGTAAAATAAAGTACAAAACCTAAAAGAAAATAGTATTGAAAGAGTGTTATGGTATTTACTTGTAGAGTGTTTCAGCTGCATTTCCTTCTTTGGACATTACAAACTTGCTCTTTGTTCTATGTGTCAAGAAAGGGCTGAACATTGAGTAAATGACACTGAAGTACCAAGGTACATTAATGAATATCTACATACAAAAAAAAAAAAGGATTCATCAAAACTTGAAGAGTTAAATAGTAATAAAATGATCTATTAGTATATTTTACATATTAAAATATTGGTTTTTATTCAAATCTCAACATGAGAAAATGCTTTGTTTATAGATATTAAGCGTTGTCAATGGAGACTGATTATTAATAAATTCAGCGTACGGTCACACAAAGAATCCTTCAATTTAGCTGTACCAGTAGATGACAAAAGCTAAGAAGTAAAATTTACGGAAAGTAAAACAAAAGCAAGAATCAAAACTGCACAAGTCAGAGGATGATGCCAACACAGAAACATCTAAAACCACTCTTTATTGTTTCTTCTAAAATCCATTTTTAAAAATTTGAACAGCAAGATTTGCACCAAAATTATGTTAAGATGAAAAGTACTAATCAAGAAAAAGATTTCTTGAATAAGATTTGGATTCCCTATCAACCAAACATGTACTAAGCATTTAAAACACTTCAGATTCTCTTGCATGAGAGATTCGCAAGCAACACAACACGCAAAACAGAGCAAAACCCACATTTAAAAAAAAACCGTAAACATTTTCAGACAAACAAAAGTACAGAAACATAATCACGAAATTCAAGTTCTTGTCTCCAAAAAAAAACAAAAAAAATTACCTTAGTAGCAACCATCTCAGGGTAATTATCCTGAAAGAGAGAAAGGATCTGGTTCGAAGCAACTCTAAGCTCTCTCTTAGGCATATCCTTAAGATCCGTAACTTGAATCATCGAATTAACACCACCAGGTTTGAAATGAAGCATCTTAACACCTCTCTCAAGAACCTGAACTCTCCATCTCAGAAACTTCTTGAGTTTCTCTTCATCCCCAAACACTCTCTCGTACATCTCTCTCTCTTTAAACACACCGTACGCGTTGTAACACACGGGGTGTCCTTCTTTGTCGTATCCTCTCATGTAAGCGACTTTACCTTCCAAGTCCTTGAAACAACCAAGATCTTCTTCGGTTAGTTTCTCTGCTTTGAACTCTTCTCTCCATTCCAAACACTTCTCAAGCATCCTCAGAGAGTCTCCGACTTTGAAGTCTCTGGCTCTGAGGAACTTGAGGAGGATGACGTCAGCTCTGTCGTCCCCGCCGAGGAGAGGGACTCCCCACATGGAGGAAGCTCCGAAGGAAGAAGCAGAGAGCTTCTCTTTGAGTTCTTGGAGAGCTTTTTGCTCGGTGGGTTTGAGTTCGGACACGAAGTAAGTGTCTTCTTTGAGGTGGTTGGAGCGGAGGGGGATGAGAGAGGACATGAAGCTTTTCTTTGGCTCTGAGTTTGGAGTTTTTGTGTGCTCAAATGGGCTTGGTGACAGTGAAGAGTCCATTGATTCTTGATGGAGAAAAGAAAGAAGAGAAAAACAGAGGGGAGAGACAGAGGAGGATCGATGTAATGATAAGCAAGGAGAGGAGGAAGAGTGAGACTGACGGGAGAGAGAAAGATATAGGCGTGACTTCTTGATTTCTGATTTTTGAACAGATAACGCGGCTTTTTACAGTTATAAAATTTAAAAAATCTGATAAAGCTTATTTAAAAATAATCTGATAAAGCTTATTTTACTGAAATTTTCAATTCCAACGCTATTTTTATATTAAGTATTCATTTCAATTTTTTTTATGATAAGTCTTGCTTATACATTTTGACTGCAGATATTTGAAAAATAAATTTTATCAATGTTTTAGCTTACTAGCAGAAAATATTAATTAGAAGTAAACCAGAAATTTTTAATATAATATTACTCTCTCCATGTACAAGTATTTGATGTTTTCTTTTCTTTCCTTGTGTATAAAAATGATGTTCTATCTTTAATTAAGCAATTTATTTTAGAAATAAAAATAAATTAAAACCTAAAATGTGAGTAACAGAACTTTATTGTGAAGCAAAGAAAAGTTGAAATTAAAATATTTATTTATTTATTTTTTATTAATTTATGTGCAAATCCTAAACATCAATCTTTGAAAATTTGTAGGTAGTATTTTAAATTTTCTGCGAAACTGATAAGAAGATTGTGACCATACATATGTGTGTGAAAATTTTAAATTTGAGACAAAAACACAAGAAACAAAAAGTATATATATCACGTATATTAGGAAACATGTTTTGTTAATTGAATGTGAAATGAGATAGGAAAAGATCTTTTTAGGGAGAATTGGATTGAGACAGAAGAGGAATGGTCTTGGGGGAAAAGAACAGAGAGGTGAAAGTGGAGCGTGAAAGTCACGTGCATTGAGGGAAGAGCGTGAGTTGCAGCAAAGAGGTAACGTGTAGAAGAGGTGACAATAATTATGAGAAGGGATGGGGCGTGTTTGGTTCACCAAAACTCAAAATAGTCATCTCTAGGTTCAAACACACACCCTTTATCTTATCTCTATGGTATGATAATATGGGGAATCTAGTTTTAGTACTAGTGTGTTTGTACAAGTGTTGTTTTATCGTTCTCTGACATTTCTTAGGGTTGAATCTTATGTTGTGTAACGTCTAGATTGTGTGTGGGATGGTGAGTGGATTTGAATGCATCTTTTTTTTTTGATCAACAGAGGATGAGTTTAGCAATGAAAGAGTTGATTTTGCCACCGAATTAGTCATCGCATTACTCAAACGAAGTACATAAAAAATGAGAAAATCAAACAAAGAACTAAAGTGATAGATGTCAAATAAAATGTCGAACAATGCTGGAATCGATCCTCTTTCCTTCAAAAGCTTCACCAAAGATTGAGAGTAGGATTGAGAGTCAGACAGTATCATCAGAGATTTAATATTCAACGAGGCGGCATGCATAACCGCCGAACGGATGGCGAGGCATTCAGCCATAATCGTCGAGGAAACAAGGCGACGAGAGTCGCTGATAGGTAAGGGGCACGCAAACGGCTGAGTATGATCACTCGAGAAGATCCCACCTGTACCACAGTTTCGCGTAGTGGCGTCCCAAGCACCATCTACATGACATATAATCGAACCTTGCGGGTGGTAGGAGGAGCGTGTGGATTTGAATGCATCTAAATCTTGGATTGAAGTCGTTTACTTCTTTTTTTTTTGTCTTTTGTACGTGTGAATCTATTGTATTTACGTACACTTAATCTTATAATTCTAAGACTTATAATAGCTTGGTAAAATTTTGTTGTTACTCTCCTCTAGATTCTAAAAAGCAAAAGGATTTTAAAGCTCACCACTTTATTTCAAGTTTCAACATTACTAATGAGACGGATTAAGGAGGGATTATGAGAATATTTGGGGATCCGCTCAATTAGCATATAAAATACATTAGTTTAGCCAAAAACAATCATCTTTCCACACCATGCGATTTCGACTTTATACTTTCCAGTTCATTCCCATAACCTACAGAAATAAACATTTAACTAACATCATTCCAGAAAAGAATAACTAAGCGAATAGTTATTTTATATCCAATATTGTGTGTATCAATGGCAATGGTAGTAACGATGGACCACATCTAAATTGAAACTTACAATAACAGTTTGCTGGGATTTCTATCATTATCCCTATCTTGTTAATGAGTATTTTATTTTATTTTTTCTAGAAAATTGAATATGAAACAACAGTTTCAAAATCTTGTTTTCTAAAAAATTGAAACCAATTGCAAAATTAAGAGAAAATATACAATAGTTTTTTGATAAAGGGACGTACTAAGTACTCATGTCAATTTGATTTTTATTTTGTTAAACTTGTAAGACTCCATTATATATATGTAAGTGCTTTTGTTTTCATTTACTTATTCTAAGGGCATAATTGACGCAGCAACCTTTAAGAGTGTTTATTTTTTTAACTTTTTTTTATCTACCTAAAAAAAAATTAAAAAATAGATCGATCGCGGGTTACTACATGTCAGTGAGGTCCGCGAAATAGTGCAAGCTCCAGCGCCTAATCAGGCCATTTTGGCTCCGCTTCTTCTTCTTTTCGGATGGGCTCCACGCCTAAGCTTCTCCGGAAGCTCCTGCGTTGTCCCTGCTCTAATTATCTCTATACAAAATTTAGAAAATCAGAAGATGTTTTGGCGTTTATTGATAACTGGTGGTGGGCCTATAATGTGCTGATTTTCGTGGACATAATGCTTTAACAATGTTTGAAACCTTTGGCTTTGGAGTTCACTTTTGACTTAGTGCGACAGTGGAACAGTAATTGATTAAGTACCCTTTAATCATTCGGGGATGCCTTAAAGACAGCCTCTGTCCTGCTTCGGCAATTTACATTTTCTTTTTAAATTTGAGGGTTCGACTTATTCTATCAATTTGGTTTAGCTTAACCAAAAAACTAGTGGTTGAATTTGTGGAATTCTCATTAGTTGTCATTTAATTTGCAATTCCACAATATATATAACAAAAAAGAGTTTGATAAAAAAAAATATACAAGAAAATTCAATATTACTTCGATCACCACCTTTATCTTTCTAATCACGTTCCTTCATGCAACTCTAGCTAGCTGGAAAACTCGTTAAAATCTAAGAATTTGAATAAAGAAGTGAATTATGTAAATGATAAACTAATGTGAAAGTTTCCAAAACTTGTGATGGAATTTAATCGCTTTGAAAGTCTACGAAGTTGAAGTGTTTATAACAGAATCTCATGATTCATGTGTTCTATACAGATGGATTTGGTTTCGAAATCCGAGTAAGAAACAAAGTTCGTGAAACAAACATCAAAAACGTTAGACCTAAGCCCAGTGGCATTAAAATTTAAGATTTGAATAATAGGTTAACAAAGAGGATTTGGGCTTGAGGAAAAACCCAATGTCTTGTGATCTACATGAGCAAACTATGTATCGGGGTTTGTAATTTGGGTTTAGTTCATTAAACGTGGAAGCTTGGACGGATCATGTCCGTGTGACTGCCACCATAAGAGTTAAAGATGCATGCCGAATCAAGAAGAGTATCTTTATTAAAACGGTTAAGTGATTTTGCTCAATTGATAAAAATTAAAATTCGATAAGAATGAGATGAACTCATGATAGACCGATATGAGAATCATGAGGTGTCTCACGATAAAACTAGTCGTTTCTGATACTTTTTTTTTTGCGTACAGTGCATAAGTGCAAGAAATCCATAACCTTTTTCTGGACAGGACACACACATGCTCGAAAACAGCACATGATACTCAACTCAAAGGCTCTATGAAATCCATATCCTTTTTCTCACGTATGATTTTGTTTCCCATGAAATCCGCGCAGGCGGAAGATTTAGAATTTGAAACTGTCTATACTAATTTTTTTTTTAAAACAAAGGTATTCACGTTTGGATGGCCGCCGAACGAGGTGATTTCTCATTCCTTTATTGAACAAACATTTATCCTATATTTGCCGGCTATTCCACCAAAAATAAACATTCATAAGTAATACCTCAATACTAAACATAAGATATCAGCAATATTTCATGCATACATGTATATATGTTGGGACTCGTACCCTTGTTTTTTGACCTACCGAAGAGTTATGTACATACTTGAAGAGACCACATAATCTTGGTTAGCATTAAGGAATATTCGTCTAGTTAATTATATATCTCTTGTTGAGTGTCTCCAAGATCCAAAATTGCTAAGCAAATTGTATACCTAAAACCGGGCCTCGTGGTCTGGTGGTAAAGGAACCTTGGCTGAGGTGCCCGTCATCACGAGTTCGAGCCCCGGCCACAGCGGATTTAACATTAATTCCGTTTGGCACACCTGAATTATCAAAAAAAAAAAATTGTATACCTAAGAATCCAAAATCATATTTTATAGTAATCAAACTTTTAATGTAACAAAAGTTTGATATCAGCATAGTACGTTACGTACCTTATATATATGGCTCTAACTATAAGCATCACTTGTACCGGTGTCACGCAACATAGGCCTTATATTGTTCACCGATAGTCCCATATAAGAAAATCTCTACCATAAATTTGTTCGGTATCTCCATCCTAACTATTTCAATCACTAATTCACTATGTTTATCACCAGGAAGAATTAAAAGAATGAAAGTTTAGACAACGTCATAGAAGAACATGCCCAAAATATAAACATAAAATGATAAAACTCATAAATTAATTTGTAATCATACAACGATGTGGAAATTCTTTAATTTTGTTTTACTGAAGGCTTGAAATTCTTTAATTTCCATATATACAAATATAACATTTGAGCAGCGTATCAAGAAAGAAAAGCCAAAGTTCTAGTAACAACATCAAAGAACGCTCCATCTACACTAGAAACTAATTGTAAAAGTAATACACACCTCTTTCACGATACATCCACATTGTCCTTGTATGAATGTAATACATATGAATACTCACTTTATATTTGAAATCTATATCATGAATCGATAGTCAGGTAGATTCCAACTAAGCATGTACTCCCTCCGTTTCATATTACATGATGTTTTAGGAGGTTTAAATTGTTTCAAAATAGATGATGTTTTGAAATTTTAAGGTATGTTTTGAGAT
>JABAYD010086212.1:0-16776 GCA_014822095.1 Diplotaxis tenuifolia | reverse complement strand
AACAAAATTCTTAAGCTGACGATCATTTGCAATGAACACTGGTGGAGATGTTGATGTATTGATCAACCCAGCAGGTAAATAACTCAGTTCCATATCGGCTAACATATCTTCTTCCATATCATAATCCTCCAACACCATTCTCTTTAAATCCTCTAAGGTAGAATTTGCTTCCAATAATTGTAACCTTCCCCCTCTGTCATCAGCCGAAAACACCCACCCCGTCGTAGCACCTAATTCCCATACACCACAAGTAGTATAGATGTGCATGGATGGAGGGAGGCTAGGTTAAGTGGGTTGAAGAAGCTATGTTTTTTTTTTTGGTTTTTTGGCGTCAAAATTCGTTTCACACACATAAGGAAAGTGCAGTTATGAACAAATCTTTTTGAATATTTTCCTAGATTTTTTCCAAAATTTTTGAAATTTTGTTTAGTTTTATCTGTAAAAGGTACCTTCTACACAGCGTAGAAACACAAACATGTTTCGAGAAGCACATTCTACTATGTGTAGACGTCTGAGTTTTAAGTAGATATTGTATTCTGACATTCATAGAAGTGGTTATAAACGTAGAACCTACATTCAGTATGTTTGTAAAAGTCTTTAAAAACGTAGAATATTGGTTTTAAAATCTGTAGAGGTAAACGTGGATTTTCATAAGGCAGATAGAATTGTCGACAATATCGTCTATGTAATGTTTCTATAATTTGCAAGAGCATAATTAACCGGACAAAAAAAATGTTTTTGGGTTGAGTTAACTTTTAATCTAAGTCCCTTAATCAGGAGGCAATAAAAAGTAAAAAGCTCAGCCATCACAGCTACTATATATGTACTACACTTCATTGTAAAAGGTTAATTTAACTACAAAAAATCTGGAGGCCATGGCAAAAAAAGCTAAAACAGATCAGAACTTGGATGAGTGCTTGTGAAAATTGTGATTAAACATAACTTTAGTTGATATATGCGTATGATCATGTTCATCTAATTGTTCAACAAATACCAATTAAGGAGAGTCTTCATTCATAGCCATGCAAGATAGGTGAGTTCTAAAAGCGTTCTTATATTAATAGCTTTTGAATGATACTCTACTCTTCTTTGGATTTTAACAGCATGTTCAACGGTAAACACGCTGACCCGTCCATTTTTATTATTATTTTTTCGCCAGATTTAAAAAAAAATAAAAAGTGAGCCAATCACGGGTCACTATGTGTCATTGGGACCCACGCACAGTCCAAGACACGTTCCTTAATTTGGGTCCGGAAGAGGCGTAACTTAATTATTAAACGGGACCCACAACATTTTTATTCTTTTTTAAGGGATGCACGTGAAGAGACGCCAATGAACATACTCTAATAGTCGAAATTCTAACCACAAAATCTTTCACTTTTCCATCTTTTTGGATACCCAACATTTTTTTTACATTGCCTATTTTCTTTTTCATATTGTAGGATTATAGAAAAGCACCCTCAAAATTGAGATGATTCACCCTGAGTGTTATTTAATCACCTTGGCTATGGTGAATGTTTCAAAGTGACCAAACAATTTACAAGCACAAGGCATTACAAGACATAAATGATAAAGGCTTTATTGGAAAGATAGCCATATTTGAGTGTCAAATTAAGAAACTAGCAATGATTTTGACATAATGCATTGTCAGTCTTTTTGGCTTCTCTCTATCCGGTTATACCTCTTCAAATAACAAGTTACCGGTTCCATATCATTAAAGTAAACAATGTGTTTGTTTTGTGTGGCATAATAATAATCACATAATTTACAGAGCACGGAGCACAGTTGTAACCATGTAGGTAAAAGAGTATATTCTACACTGATTATAGAGTTTCAATTTTACATATGCTAGGTAGAAGAATATATTCTACACTGATTGTAACCATGTAGGTAGAATAATATCACTGTAAGAACATTTAAATCATTTTGCTACAGTTGAAAAGTGCATGATACAAGAGAAGTACGTAATAATTTACCTAAAGACACACTAAATATTCCAAAATAAATTTATGAACTTAATCGCTAAACCCTACTTCAAATAAAATAATTTTTTAAATATATTTTGTATTCCATTCTAATTTAAAGTAGAAATATAAAGAAGTTTAATTTCCATTCTACATAAGCAATACAAAATAGAATCATAGTATGTACTTTAACAAAATGTAGTTGTAATCGAAAGATCATCTTAACATATTTCTCAAATGTTGATACGGATATGCCTTCATGGAAAGTGATAATGTTTGCCCTAATGTTAACCCCATTTGTACATAAACTAAATCCAATCAATTAATCACTAAACCCTACTCAGAAATATAAACCCTAATCTAAGGTTAACCCCAAGCTTTCATAAACTAAACCCTATCCACTAATCACTAAACTCTAGCATGGAAATTTAACTCTAATACAATGTCAACCCCAATATTTCATAAACTAAACTCTAGCCATTAATCACTAAATCTTATATGAAAATATAAACCCTAATCCAATGTCAACTCCAATATTTCATAAAATAAACTAAACCATAACCATTAATCACTAAGCCCTATATGAAAATATAAATCCTAATCTAATGTCAACCCCTTTTTTTCATAAACTAAACCCTATTAACTAATCACTAAACTATACATGGAAATATAAACCCTAATCAAATGTCAATTTCAATTTTTCATAAACTAAACCCTATCAACCAAATTTCAAAATGTCAGTAAGATGTATTTTCATTCTATATGTAACATATATAAACATAAAAGATGACAAACGATATAACATAGAATATATTGTTCAAATTTTGAAGTGTCAATAACTGTAGGAAATGAAGTAATATTTACACCAAATTCAAATTGATTTATTAGAGGAAATGAAGATTGACAACATTAAAGAAAAGAGGTGGAAAAGACAACATCATATAAATATTATTCACATTCAATATGACATTATAATCTGTTTTATTTGATGTCATAACAAATTCTATTACATTTACATTCAATATATTATTTCTCTTTACAAAATCGTATACACACTAATATATAACACATATATACACTGGTAGATAACTCATATCAAGAGAATATGAAATAGCAATGAACAAGAATGAACCCTCTAATGCTTTCTTGATCACCTCAATTCAACGGAGGTTGAAATAGTTGTTAATCCTTCTTTCCAGCGGGTTCAAAACATGTCTCAAACAAACTATTTGGAAGATAAATCGCCCATGCCAAACCTGAAAAACAAAGTAAGAGGGAAACATGGTAATCACAGAGTAATTCATTCTATTTTATATAGAAAATAACATTTGTATATTTCAAACAATATGATTGTTGATAAAGAATGGTAGCGCATACTTTACAAATCATTCAATTCCATCTCAAGTAGAATAGTTTGTGAATCGATTTCATCTCAAATAAAATAGTTTGAACATGTAATTTTCTATTATATCTCAAATAAAAATAGACATAAGAGATATCACACGGTGAGGGAAATTAGTTATGTATATAATGATATATAGAAAAATCTTTGTGTAAAACAGAACAAGTTTGGATAACAAATGGAAATGTATAAGATGTAAATATACAATTCCATGTGAAGTAGAAACTGTGCACTGTTATTCATTTCTATTTCACTACGCATGGAATAGATCTTCAAAAAACCATACTATATACAGACAACTAAACAACTATGTAATGCAAACGTTATTTCATAACCGATCTGAGGATAACAAAATCGGTTATATATCTCGGATTAAAAAAATCACAATCAATATGAGGATAATAAACACATCAGATGAAGAGAAGGGAAGATTAAAACCTGAAAAATTACGGTAGATATAGAGATCCAAGAATAATTAAATGTAAGAAGTGAAAAGAGCCGAGAATAATTAAATGTAAAAAGTGAAAAGGGCCGAAGAAGTCACAAAGATAAGTGAGAAAAAAGATGTGAATAACAATAATAAATTACGATTTACAATTTTACAGCTAATAGTTATTTTTTATTTTTAATTTTTTTAATTTTTGAAATAAGAAACAAAAACTGTATTAATAAGAAACAAAACTGTATTAATATAGAAAACTAACAGTATAGCCTAAGTGGATCTGTTAGGGTTTTTGGCTAGTTTGCCGATTAGCCATTTTTTTTGTCTTGAAATAAGGCCCAATTTCCCAGTGATAAACCTTGAATGTAATTTGATAAAAAAAAAAAAACCGTGAATGTAATTAGCAGCATGTAGAGATAAATTATTTCATTCCACTAGATCAGTATGCACAGGTGAAGAAAGTTAGCTGTAAGCCGAAGTATTGTTTTGTGGAATAGATGCAGTTTATTATTATTTACAAGGTCAATGGGAGCAGGTAATGATAACGGGCTGTAACAAATCCTACCATCTCCGTTGACGGAGTTAAGAAAAAAAAATCACGGCCGTTTACGTATCTTCATATTTCCGGCGATATTTATCAGCCGCCGGCGACTATAAGGGTTGGTGGCTAACTTTTTATTATTTTTAAATAATATAATTTGGCCTCACCAACTCCTCCAACATTCTCCTCTTGTTTACAAATCCCCCTCAAAAGCTAGACTCCTCTTTGGATCTCCACCCCTCACCAACCCCTCCTTCTCCAATGTCATCTCACAGCTCCGCCGCCGTCATTTCCTCCGCATTCACCGCCTCCGCTAGAGTCGAACCATACCCAGATTCTAAGAACCCAATCGGTTCGATCCGGTTCCCTCTCTCCCCCTCGTGAGTTTAACTTCCTCTCTATTCTAAATTTTTGGAACTTTTGAATTCGAATCTCTGTTTCTTAGAATTGAAACTTTGGTATGCAAACGCTTAGGTACTGTAAGTCAGGGAAGGTTTCATCATCTAGAACCTGTGCCATGGCCAAACCAAATGATGCAGAGACTCTGTCAGTAGATACTTCACTTAGCCCTCGTGTGAAGTCATTGAAATCTTCCAAGACTATGGTTATTACCGATCTTGCCTCCACTCTTGTTCAGTCCGGTGTTCCCGTTCTCAGACTCGCTGCTGGTGAACCTGATTTCGACACTCCTCAGATCGTAGCTGAGGTTTATAAACACACATTTCTCCCAAGTGGTTTCATTATGTTCTCTCTCTCTCTGGTTTGTGCTGAATCATTTGTCTCATTATAGGCTGGGATGAATGCGATTCGAGATGGTTTCACTAGGTATTCGCTCAATGCTGGTATTACAGAACTTAGAGAAGCAATCTGTCACAAGTTAAAAGGTACAAAGATAAACACACTTTTTGCTTTGCTGTTCAGTTATGTCGGAAAATGAAGTGAAAATATCTTTTTTTTTTCCTCAATAGAGGAGAATGGATTGTCTTATGCACCGGATCAGATCTTGGTTAGTAATGGAGCTAAGCAAAGTCTCTTACAAGCAGTTCTTGCGGTTTGCTCACCTGGAGATGAAGTAACTATAACTAAACTTCTTCGGATTTGTTTTATTTTATTTGGATTTGTTCTGTTTATATAACAGTGAAGTGTGTTTTTCTCTAGGTTATAATTCCTGCACCTTACTGGGTGAGTTACACAGAACAGGCCAGACTGGCGGATGCAACACCTGTGATTATTCCAACCAAGATCTCTGATAACTTCTTGTTGAATCCAAAGCATCTTGAGTCTAGATTGACTGAGAAATCTAGACTTCTTATCCTCTGCTCTCCTTCTAACCCTACTGGATCTGTTTACCCCAAGAGTTTGCTTGAAGAGATTTCAAGGATCGTTGCTAAACATCCAAGGCTTATGGTATTATTTAGCATATAAACACACAGCTCAACAGTCTTCGTGAGCTTTTTGATAAATCTGCTTCTTTTTTTTTTGTGTGTAGGTGTTATCAGATGAAATATATGAACACATAATATATGCGCCTGCAACACATACAAGCTTCGCTTCTTTGCCTAACATGTATGAAAGAACTCTGACAGTTAACGGTTTCTCAAAGGTATAGTTTTCTCTTTTTTTAATCTTTGGTTTAGTGTAAATCTTTACTGATCATATGATATGTTAAGGCTTTTGCTATGACGGGTTGGAGGCTTGGATATCTCGCTGGTCCTAAACATATAGTGGCAGCTTGCAGTAAATTACAAGGCCAGGTATCTATATATACAACCTTATGTCTCTCTAAGTCTTTATCCGTGATGAAATGAGATGACATTGGTTAATGGCTTTCTTATAAAGGTTAGTTCAGGAGCTAGCAGCATTGCTCAGAGAGCAGGTGTTGCTGCACTTGGGTTAGGAAAAGCTGGAGGAGAGACTGTAGCTGAGATGGTGAGAGCATACAGAGAAAGACGAGATTTCTTGGTTAAAAGCTTTCGTGAAATAGAAGGTGTTAAGATCTCTGAGCCTCAGGTGCTTTCTCTTTGAAGCTATTTACCTACTAGTTTCTTCTTCTTCTTCGTCTTCTTGTTCTTGATTGTTGGTATTATATTTTCTTTGCAGGGAGCCTTTTATCTTTTTATTGACTTCAGTGCTTACTATGGATCAGAAGCTGAAGGTTTTGGTTTGATCAATGACTCATCATCTCTTGCATTATACTTTCTTGACAAGTTTCAGGTAAACCATTTCAAAAGCATTTACACATCTACATAGTTCTAGTTAAAGTGTTGATATGTGTGTTGGTTTGGATAGGTTGCAATGGTTCCTGGAGATGCTTTTGGGGACGATACTTGTATTCGTATTTCATACGCCACATCTCTCGACGTTCTACGAGCTGCAGTTGTGAAGATCAGGCAAGCTCTTGAGTCACTCCGTGCCACTGTCTCCGTGTAACAATACGGACACAACAATGTGTTTTTGATAGTGATGTTGTAAACTATATATCCACTTTGTCTCCAATCCAATAAAAGGACTCTTTGTTCCTTCAAGTTTATGTAACCATAAACCATTTAGTAAGACTAAAGGTTGCTTCTGTAGTTGTTGTGTTCATAAGTTTATACACGTACATCTGATTGTATCGCAATGTTAGATTGCCTGTTGACTTCACCAGACATCATAGAAAACGCGTATGCGACAGAGATGTGTCGCTACAGCCATTGCTACTTGCTTAGGAGTAGAGCAGCACCATCTGCTGATGTATGTTATGGTTGTGTTCGTTGTTACTGAGCACTGTCTTCATCTTCCGAGAGAGTTTCAACACCCTGCGCATCCTTTTGGTTGCTTAGAATGAAAACTAAGTCCTCACTTAAAGGTGTGAAGATTCTTTGTTGCGAGGTCTGATGCCCTAGTCTCATCGGCACAAGTTGTTTTATGCATCTACTGTTTTGAGAGAAAGTCATTTGTCAAAATTTCAATGTTTGAAATGTGGGTTGAAGTTTTGAGTGTCCCGAGATACCTGAGCCCATGGTTCTTTGGAGTATTGTGGTGTATCCAGGACATCGTATGCTTATTCATGCAAAGAATGTGATTTAGGTATGTATTGAAGGTTAATGGGATCCAACATGTTCATGTACTAAGACCGGTCCACATGAGTGAGGTTGATGAAAGTGAGAATTGCAACATATGTGTGCTGGGATAAACACTTGGTAGCCCATGTAAATGAGAAACATGTAGCTTCCGAACACATCGTTACTGTCTATGCAGACCATCAAAACATCGGCTTCATCAAAACCCACATTTTGACATGAGAGGTAATAAATTTTGAACTTTAAACAATAGTGAGCTCTTCTGCGTTTTTTATGCTGAATGTTGCATTTGGATACAAATGCTCAGATGTTGTTCATTTAGACACTATTGCATCAGCATCTAGATGTTGCATCGACATCTAAATGTTGTATCATAACATCTAGAAATCTAGATATTTGAGATACAAAATATATAGAATTTAGATTACGCATGAGGGTTCATGTAGTTTCAAGTAATTTAGTTCTGGTGGTTTGGTTTTCGGTTAGTTCATTTCAACATAAATCTTACTGAATTTAACCTGATATAAAGTTTGGTTCGGCTCGGTATTCGGTTAGTTTGCTTTCTGAAACTCATACCAAAGTTTTTGATTAATTTTGTAATTTTTTTGGATAAGTTCAGTTAATTTTGGTTAAATTCAGTTAGATTGGTTATTTCGTTTAGTTTGATTTGAAATTTATTTAGTTTAGTTAGATTGGTTTGGGTTTTCGGTATGGTTTGGATATATATTTTTTTTATTTTTTTAAAGAAAACCAAAATACCGATGTCAAACTGACAACAAAACTTTATTTAAAAAAAAACTACCAACTCGAACATGACTCATAACCAAAACCACCAAACTAACCAAATATTTTGGTTTGGTTCGGCGGGTTCAATTCGGTTGAAAATATTTTGGTTTGGTTCAACGGGTTTGATTCGGTTGAAAATCCGGGCCTAATATAACTGCAGAATTTGCATCTCAAAATCCAATAAAAAACTTAAATATGTTCAGTAAAATACAAAAATAAATAGTTTTAAATAGTTTAGTTTTCTGCTTAAATCGTAAAACAGAAATTTGGTCAAAAGTCGAAAAATTGATTTTTTTTCACCAAAACCGCAAAATCACATTTTACCATAATGCAAAATTGAGCTTTTCGTCAAAACCGCAACATCAAGTTTGTCATAAAACTAAAAATTTGATTTTTTTTTTAGCAAAAACTGAAATATGAATATTTTCACCAAAATCGTAAAATAGCAAACAAAAATCAAAATTTCCGCTAAACCGCAAAATCAAAATTTCTGCCAAAACCTTAAACTCAAATTTTCTGCCAAATGGTAAAATTGTCCTCCATTAAAACTATAAAATAAAGTTTTTCCACCAAAATCATAAAATCAAAAATTTCGCCAAAATCGTAAAATCAGATTTTCTACCAATAACGTAAAATCAGATTTTTGCAAATACCGTAAAAACAGATAAATTGGATTTCATAGCAAACCTTATAATCAGATTTTTCAAAATTTATTTAAATAAAATAATTATTTTGTGATATATATATATATATATATATATATATATATATATATATAATTTAGACATATTTATTCAAATACAATATAATTAGTTAATTATCAATTATACAAGGTGTGTCTTTTACCATCTTTTTAACTAGTATTCACATGATATTATAAAATCAAAATACAACCAAGTTAGCATCTAGATATTGTATTTAAATGCAAATACAAACTATAAAATGAACACATTTAAATGCAACATTTACATGTTTGTATTAAGATACTGCATCTGGAGGCTTGAACCAAACTCAAAACGACATCGTTTGAATCTTTACATTTACAGTAAGCTTTTCTTTGAATTAAATGACTGTTTCAAAGTCATTATACAGATTGTGACTAAGCATTATGAGATAACAAACTAAGTCCCACATTGGAAAAATTAGATAAAGAGAGTTTAGTATATAAAGAGATCTCCAACTTTAATAGTACGAAGTATTTTGGGATGGAAACCAAAAGTAAATCCATATGGACTTTTCTATTAGGCCTAAAATGGACAATAACGTACTAATCGGATAATAAAGAGCTGGACATGGACGTTTACAATCCCAACATGCATGTTACGAATTAGATAGTAAAGCTCAAAGTAGCCAGTCTCCAGCTTATCTGATCACATAAATTTATTGTAAATATTAGGAAGACGTTATGATGCAGTGACCTACAACTGCGATCAAAATGTTGTTCGCTTTGTTGTCGTAGACTCGTAGGTTCTGAACTTGCGGCTGCAATATGCGACTTACGATTAAATGTTGTTTTTTCATTGTCGTATTTCTTTTCAGTTTGCTTATTCTTTCAACGATTTAAAATTGGAACTTTGAACTGATCATGCGACATCAAAACGAGCAGCATATGATTTGCGATTTGCAGCATGAAACCTGAGCATGTGATTAACGCCAAACAAACCATATCATGTGATATGCAACATGTCACTTGCTGCAGGTTGTATGTGGCAGTCATAAATGGCTGCGACATGCAAACGAACATTTAATCAAATATTTAGTTTTCTTATTCAAAATTAGGGAGTATTTTCAGATTATGGGTATGATATTAGAATTCATTTATATACGATGATAAATGTATCTTTAGTTGTTGAGGAAAAAAATGTATCTTTAGTTGACAAAATAATTTTCTTGAACAAAATAGATGTATCTTTAGTAGTAATTGCTATACATCACAAGAAACATGCTAGGTGACCGAGAAACTTCTCACATTCAATTAGTGAAAATTGAAAACATTAAAAGAAATAAAATAGGTAAAACAAAAGAAAGTGAAAGGTGGAAAGGACTTGTGTGGCCTGAAGTAGACTGAAAGAAAAATATAAAGTTTAATATTTAACTTCTTTTTTTTAATATCCGAAGATTCGAGGTTGAGGCATATAATTTCTTAGACCTAAAATTATAACATTTAACCTTCTAACATACAGTGATTATAATCATTTCCAATTGAAGTATTCGACTTTGGGAAGTTTAATATTTCGTTGGTTAGAATTGTGATGGTATTTAAGAATTTCGTTTAAATATGTAACTGAAATACTATGACTTAATATATATATATATATATATAGTGTATGTAATAATGATTACATTCAAGAGTATTTTACATTCTCTCACATATAATAATTAAGTGTAAGCTACTGAACAATGTAAGTTGAATAATTAACCGAGCAACATATTGACCGAGTGAGAAAAAAACGCATAATATATTATTAGGCTAGACACTAGGATGTCCAATCGATTTCAGATCAGGGCCATTTCTGTTTAACAAAATTTAGTCTAACTGGATATAATTAAATTTTGGTTCGGTGTCATTCAGATTTATTAGAGTTTGATTCGGGTATAGTAACACACTGAGAACCACTTAAATTCATTTTAATTTAGGATTTGGTTTTAATTTGAGTTTCCATTATCAAAATTTATGATTTTTAAAATACATATTTAAGTTAATAAACTTAAAAAGATTAACATTCTAATATATTAAAATAGAATACTAAATTTATCTACCTTTAAAATTATCATTTAAATTTTGGATTGCTTTAAATTTGTTAGCGTGTTACATAATTTATGGACCATATCAAATTAGTTACAATTAATTATATTATACGCAACAATTAAATTAAAATCGGACAATTTAGATTAAACCAACAATCTACTCTATTATAAGTAAACCAAACGAATTATGTTCTTTTGAATTATTTTCTATTAAAATTAAAGTAGACTGATTGTATATATACAATTATATTAGCAGTACAATAACTCTTACTTGGACTCTTTTACTATATTGATTAAACTTTGATCTAGGTTATAAATACAATATGTCATTATATAAACTTCAATCATATAATTTCAAAAGAGCCAAAATATGATATCATTTTTAGAAAATCTAATCTATTGATTTAAGGTTCAATTTTAACTACCATTAATAAGTCATAATAAGACAATTTAAAGAATTAATTAATATGACATATTTAATTATTTAATAATAAAAAAATATACATTTGAATTTTACTTTTTCTTAATTATAAAAAAATCGTTTAAAAAAGAATCTAACAAAATCTTAAATATTTTTATAAAATAACATATTAATTAATTTCGTAATTAATAATAATAATATTATATTTTTATAAATCAATGTTAACTAAAACTTTATTATAAAACAAAAAAAATTATATTATTTTACTGTCAATTCTATAATTATAATATGCATTATATAAAAATATAAGTGTTATATGAAAATATGAAAAATTATATTAAATAGTTAATTATACAAAATTATATTTATTTATATGGATAAACTTTTATACCTACAACCATATATTATCTTCTTACCATGGTAATGTAAGAGGCTGACCTGTTGTATTTGGACGAATAAAACATTATGCGAATCTTATTGAACTACCAAAACATACAGAGAAACAACAATCATTCAAATATATAAGACTAATTTACAGCAATGCACTTGTTACTTCATTCATTATATAAAGATCATATCAATACACTGGTTTGCTTTTGGGGAGAACAACATCATATAATACCGAACCAGAGAAGCAGATTCAGTTTATTTAGTAAATGGAGTATCAGAGGTGTCAGTGCGTATGAGATTAGAGTGCCATAAGATCTGGTAATATGTCGAAGCTTCATCTTTTCCAGTTTATTTTGTTGTAGGAAACTATAGAGAATAGGCTGAATGAATCCTTTATTACATGTAGAGAAAGTATTTATACAATACATACAAGTAGGGTTAGCTATAGAATCATGTATTTACATAGAGGTCCTTTAGTATTATATATTTCTTTAACACGTTTCCTCAAGATGGTGGAACCTTGGTGACACCAATCTTGTCTGGAACTAATTTTGTGAGAGAGGTTTGGTGAGACCATCAGCTAGCTGATCATGAGTTAATACATGTGCAACCCGGAGAGCATTGTTCTAGATTTGACTTCGAACAAAGTGGTAGTCAATCACAATATGTTTCACACGGGAATGAAAAACCGGATTCGCGCATAAGTAGGTGGCACCAATGTTGTCACAGCAAACTGTAGGTGAAGAAAGCAGGGTGATGCCGAGCTCTATGAGAAGAGAACATAGCCATCAAACTTCAGCGGCGGTGTTTGCAACAGTATGGTACTCTACCTCTGTTGACGAGCAAGCTACGCCATTTTTCTTCTTGGAAGTCCAAGATAGTGGGTGATTGCCGAGGTAGACAATGTAGCCGTTAGTAGAGACATAGTCATCACTATCCCCAGCCCAATCCGCGTCGGAGAATGCGTGGAGTATTGGAGCAGATTGTTTGCGGAGAAATATGCCATACTGAGCGTACCGGAGAGATAACGCAAGACTCTCTTTACAGCATTCCAATGATCAAGTGTTGGACGATGCATAAACTGTGAGAGACGGTTTACGACATAGGAGATATCAGGTCGAGTAGGGGCAAGGTACTGGAGACTACCCACTACACGTCTGTATTCCGATGGATCCGTCAAAGGAGGCCCCGAGTTGAGAGTTAGTTTAGGAGAGGCTGGCAGAGGAGTGGCTACGGGTTTGGCATGAAGCATCTTTGTCTTTTCCAGAAGGTTTGTTACATACTTCCGTTGCATCAAATGAAGACCATGAGGTGTGCATATGGTCTCAATGCCAAGTAAATAACCAAGATTGCCAAGATCCTTTATGGAGAATTTCGCAGCAAATGTGTCAATGACTTGTTGAATCAACGGAGAATTTGTTCCAGTGACCAGTATGTCGTCGACATAAACTAAAAGGTACACAAAGCTCCCTCCATGGCGCAAGATAAACAGAGATGTATCAGACTGAGAGTTACGAAAACCTGCAGCAATGAGGAAGTTCTTAAGCTCAGAGTACTAGGCACGTGGAGCTTGTTTGAGGCCGTAGATAGCTTTGGACAATCTACAAACATGAGAGGGACGATCAGTATCTTGAAACCAGGTGGTTGAATCATGAAAACTTCTTCATTGAGATGTCCTTGGAGAAAAGCCGTTTTAACGTCAATTTGACGTACCGACAAGTCATGGCTAACAGCAAGACCCAGTATTAATCAGATGGTAGTTGATTTAATGACCGGACTGAAAGTGTCATTGTAGTCAATTCCTAGTTGTTGGTGAAACCCTTTTGCAACAATTCTCGCCTTATATCAATCAATACTACTATCATGATTATACTTTATCGTGAATACCCAACGACATCCCACATCATTCATGTTTCTAGTTGCTTCCACAAGATCCCAAGTGTGGTTCTCATTCGTGGAGTTGAACTCTGCAGCCATAGCTTTGCGCCACTTTTCATGCTTAATAGCTTGTTGCCAAGTTGTTGGTATCCAGTGAGGGTCGGATTCCATGTTGATAGTGAGACTGTATTTGGAACTGGGCTTGAATGTTGTTTCTGGAACGTGTCGTCATGGAGTGTCTGATCGGAGGTGCCACAGGCTGCGAGGTAGACGTATCAGTCGTAACCACAACAAGCGGATCAGCCGGGGCCGGTGGCGTTGGAGAGGTAGTAGCAGTAGCAAGAAAGATCTGTGGCGGAGAAGAAGCTGGTACTGATGGTGAAGGAGGAGACACATGAGCCTGATTCTTCGCAGCCAAAGAAGAATATTGTATGAGTGATGGTACGGGAATGACTGTGTGAGGTTCATGATGAAGTACAGTGGGGACAGGTTGGGGTATATGTGCAGGTTGGGTCATAGTTTGGTACGGGAAGATACTTTCATTGAAGCGAACATGTCGAGACACAGACACGTCTAGAAACTGGTTCAAGACATTGGTAACCACTCTATGTCAAAGAATATCCAATGAACACACACAAAATTTATCGGTTTTCAAGTTTATTTGGTGCATAGGGACGTAACCATGGATAGCATATGCAGCCAAAGTACGGAGTTTATGGTAGTTTGGTGGAGTTTGAAAGAGTTTATAAAAGGGTGACTGGTTTTGTAGGATTGGAATGGGCATTCAGTTAATCAAGAAAGCCGAGGTTGCAAAGGCTTGTGTCCAAACGGTGAGTGGGAGGTTGGTGGCATAGAGTAGGGAAAGGATGTTTCGACAATGTGTCGGTGTTTTCTTTCAGATAGGCCATTGAGTTCGGGAGTGTGGGGGTGGTGTGGTTAGGTAGCTAATCCCATGAGTCGCTAGAAAAGATCGCAGGGCAATAAACTCGCCTCCGTTATTTGAGTAAAGGGTTTGAATCTTGGTTTCAAAACGATATTCAACAAGGGATGTGAAGGTAGTGAATATGTATTTGACTTGAGATTTGGTGGTTAAAGGGTAGAGGCAGATGTATCGGGTAAAATGATCAACTAAGACTAGGTAATATTTGTAGTTTTGAGAGGCTAACACCGGCGATTGCCATACTTCGGTGAAAATGTATTGCAAGGGTTTTGTGGATCGAATATAGCATTCATGAAAGAGAAGTTTATGAGTTTTATTCAAAAGGCAATCATTGCAAGGAAAAACATTCAAAGAATGTTGAGTACAAGACAAATAAAAATGAGAAACAATGGTTTTTAAAATAGAAGAAGATGGGTGGTCGAGGCGCCTATGCCATTGGGATAGGGAAGCTTTAGTATAAGGGTAGGAGGCAAAACTTGCGGTTGGGTTCAGGGTCAATCATGGCCACTCATACAAATCATTCCTCGTTTGACCTTGGAGCAATCGGATCCGCGTGTTGAGGTCCTTCACCTAAAAATGAGTAGGAAAGAATTCCACAGGCACACGATTAGCATTGCATAGCCGATACACTGATATAAGATTCTTATTGACACTCGGAACACATAAGATATCATTGAGAGCAAGTGATTTAGTTGGCGTTGAAAAAGAAGTAGAACCAATATGAGTAATAGCAAGACCTATTCCATCAATCACCACCATTGTATGGTTGATGTAACTAAGATTTTGAAGGTCAGCCGTAAGATGATGTGTGGCGTCGCTGTCAAATATCCACTGATTTGGAGTGTAGACAGTGGCGTTAGCAACATGTGCTCGTGGCTGCCAGCCTGCCATGGAGGTTGAGTTGCGACAGGTTGAGGGTAGGAGGTACCTTGTTGAACAAGCTGAGTACACTTGCGTGCACTGTGGCCAAAAACACCATACAATTGCCACTTCCCTTGGTAACCACCACTGCCTGCATTTGGAGTAGTCGGGTTTTGAAACTGTTGGTGTTGTTGCCAAGTTTGCTGACCATGGTAACCTTCACCTCCACGGTGACTTCCACGGTGAGTTCCACGGTTGTTTGGACCAGATGAGCCTCGATGATTGGTGTAATTCGTCGTGACGGGAAATAAGATAGTTGATTGCTTCACAAGTTGGAGCTTTGTCTCATGATTGATGAGCTTCTCGTGAAGCTCCGTGAGAGATGGTGGAATGTCACGCGCCGCCACTTGATTAACAATGATTTTGTAATCTTCCGGTAAACCTTCAAGTAGCTGTTCGATTTGATCTTCATGATCAATTGGCTTGCCCAGCAAGGCAAGTTAATCAAATATTGTTGAGAGCCCTTGGTAGTACTCATCGATGGACTTAGTGCCCTTGATCCAGTGTTTAAGTTGCTGACACAGCTGATTGATATGCCCCCAGCTAGGATTTGCATATGTCGAGGTAAGCGTGGTCCAGATCTCGGTGGATGTGGTAGTCGTGGAGAGAAGAGGCTGTAGCGTGGTGGTGATGGCACCGAGCAGAGAGCTGTAGGTGAGACGATCATGTCTTTTCCACATAATGTACGACGGGTTGGTGATTGTGTCACCATCATTTGTAATCGTCGGGGGAGGGATCTCGAGTGAGCCATCAATGTAACCCACAAGATCGTATTCTTTGAGTAGAGCAGTAATCTGGCGGCTCCACATGAGAAAATTGGAAGCGGATAGCTTCGTGACATTCTTCATATTAATATTCAGCAGAGTTGGGATGTTAGAAACCGTGATGGTTTCAGGAGAAATTAGAGACTGAAGACATCGTGAATGAGAAGTGAGAAAGGAGAAAATATTGAAAGTTTAAAATGACGGCTTGTATTAGAGATCAAGCTCTGATATCATACATAGAATAGGCTGAATGAATCATTTATTAGATTTAGAGGAGGTATTTATACAATACGTCAAGTAGAGTTAGCTATAGAATCATGTATTTATATAGAGGCCGTTCAGTATTATATATTTCCTGAACAGAAACAACACATGAATGTTTGACCAATTACAATAAGATTTTATAGCAGGGCAGCACAACCGATTTTTACCTAAACTAGGTTCTTTTTCCGCGCTACGCGTGGATAGTATATTTTAATTTTTTTTTAAAATGTATTTGTATTATTATTTTAATTGA
>JABAYD010086182.1:0-12862 GCA_014822095.1 Diplotaxis tenuifolia | reverse complement strand
CTCTAGTTCTTCCTTGCACCGAAGCACACTTGTGTGCCTAAACAAAGAAAAAAATAAAGTAAACCCGATCCTTTTAACGAATTTATGACTCAAATATTGAGTAGGCTATATGTCAAATACCCCTTGGATACTCAAATAATGGGATTTTCTGGCCATTTACTTAAGTTAATAAAGCTCCGCAGCCAATAAGAGAAAACCTCCAGAAATTAGGGGAGTAACTTGTAAGTAGGTGACCCTTCGGGTTTGATCCTATGCATGTACGTTTGTTTTGGAGGATGAGCGCCAGTACTGTTTGGATAGATCCATTCTAGTTATTCGCAAACAACCTATACCAGAACAGTTCCATGATAAACATCAAAATGATTCAAGGAAGTTTCCGCTAATTAATCGATTTAGGAATCTCCCATGCCAAAAAGTAATTGCTAACCTTCTTATAAGACGCGAGCTATCTCGTAACTTCCTGAATGGTGAGTTACCTGTGAGCCTGGCAGGTTTCTAACTCCAGGAAGTGTCTCTCAACATTCAGTTCGGTAATCCGACGACACAGAGCAAAAACAGTCCATGAGATCCCACTTAGCGTAGGAGACCGTACAGTAAAGAAAAAAACAGAGTAACTACCAAAAGTGCGAAGGGATTAGACAACTAAACGAATACATATGCAGTATAAAATCAAGGGCACACAATGCCACTGCAGATAAGCGTGTGAACAACCGAAGCACAATTTTAGGAAACGATGAAGATGTTACCTTAATAGAAATAATGGCACAAGAAGTAGCACCAATCTTGTAACCAAAAGGCAAAGCTCCAAGAGCTGGGAAGAGAAACGTGCAATACACATTTTCCTTTTTTAGAAGAAACATCGACAATAATCTGTTAATAGCAACCGCAATCTTTCTGTGACCACAGTTGGTGATGCTATGACTATATATCAATTAAAAACGACAGAAAAAAAAACTCACAAGGGAATGGCTGCAAAAACAGAGTAGTCTTCTGGACTGTGGTGTTTCTCCTTAACCAAAGGTTCTTTGACCGAGCTAATCCCACCTGAACATTAGTCACTAACCTAAAAAGAAAAACCAATTTCAGATCTCATGCTTACAAATTTGAGATCACAGTTAAGCTATGTTGCACATATTACATGGAAATCCAAACTAATTTTCTAACCCTAAGAAGAAAGAATTAAACTCTAACCTACATATTGCATTCATGACTTTCTAAAGCCCTCAATAAACAGCATCTAGTGCATTCTTTTTGTTGGTGAAACGGAGAAAAAGAGAAGAGAATATCAAACAAAAATGTGTAAAAGGCAGAATTTTGAACTGTCAATAGAAGAAGTGTTGAGCTGCGGCGGAGCGGAGATGCTGGCTGCATTGGACGCAGAATCTCGCAACGCACTCTCTTGATAAGGCCTTGGCTGGACCTATTGACCATTCAACGCAGAAAACGGCTGGCGAAGAAGACTGATCATTTGTATCCGATACCATCTCTGAAGCTTCGAACTGACATGGACTGCATTGGAAACTGCCATAGATTTTGAGTTATAACATCAATCTCTCAAATACACACACACACAGCCCCGTTCAAACCTTAGAGATGAGGAATAAAGCAGACTAAAAAGGGTCATGATGCGATGAAGTAGAAACGGACTGTTTATGATTGAACTGAAAATAAATGCTAAACTCACAATACCTAAAGACAAACTGAGATTTAGATGTGCCAAAAGGGAGATCTCTTTGCATTGATCTTTTGGTAGCAAGTAATTTCGATTTGGCCAGCCTCAGTTCATCATCCAACTTACGCTTCTGAAATTGGAGTGATTCATGTATATTAGAACATGGATAAGTGAATTCAATATGTGTTTGACGAAGATCTGAAAAAACCTTAAGTTGAAGTGAAGGAGAAAACGTAAAGGCATCTCTTACCAGTTAAGTGTTTGTTTTTTGCCATAGTTGTCGGATATTTCAAGAAACTTGGCCGCAGAGGTTCAGCCGGGAAATCCATCCAACGATCTGCGTTAATGGAGAGAGGAAGAGGCGGTTTGGTGATATCAGTAGCAGTTTCAGGAAAGCACAACCCTCTCGATGTCGCAGAGAAAGTGTTGAAAGGGAATTTAATGAGCTTTAGGTGAGATAAGTTTGTATGAGTCTTATGAAAACTTATGAAAGTGAAGAGAAAACGATTGAACTACTCGTTAGAGAAGAGTATGATGTGGCTAGTGGGCCAGACGAAGGTCTAGTTTCTCTAAATCTCGTCAAAGCAGTGCTGACATGGCTAAAGGAATTGGTGGATTTTTTGATCCTACGTGCATAGCTTTAGGACTCAGAATATCCGCCTTTTAATTATAGTAGATACGTTACTCAATAATTTACCATTCATAATACTATTTTTTATGCAAATTAGAGAATTTGCCAAAATCTCTAGGGCGCTGTGTTTTGAACTCTTTTTTTTAATATGAAACTGCGCCCATACTCTAGAAACAAAAAGCCTACTCTTTCAACTTCTAGATTTTTGATTTCTTCTCTCTTTCCACGAGAGCTTTCTTCCGACCAAACTCCAGGAATCGTTTACCAGTTTCTATGTCGGCTTTGTTCTGTTACAAGTTTCTATATATGGTTTATTTGGATTCATTTTTGTGACCTTTCACGTATAGGAACCGGGGAAGAAAACTATTGATGAAGAGGATGAGTTTCTCTAGAATCAGAAGTTTGAACACAGATTTTTCTTTAGTATGATCTATGTTATCCTGACCCAACATTTGTTAAACTTGATGAGATTCTAACCTAAAATCAATTGGTGATAAGTGGAGTGACCTAATTTATTTTATATATTACTTTAGATCTTTTTAAACTTCCGATGTAGGACACTTTGTGTCTAATACGCCCTTTCGAAACGATGGCTCTTTAAACGTTTATATCAGAATATTTGGACAAGGATCAATAGGCCAAATTTGGACACGAATCGACAATGGATCGAGTTGAATTTGCGTGGATCGGGCTCTGATACCATGTTAAACTAGAGGAGCTTCCAACCTAAAACCAATTGAAGATAAGTGAAGTGATCCAATCTATCTTATATATTACTTTAGATCATTTTCAACTTTCGATGTGAGATACTTTGTGTCTCATAACATTAGTTACCAGAAACAATGATGGATCCGAAGCCACTTTTGGCTATTTTCTATATGATATATTTATTGGAAGTTTGTTCACCGCTTGATTGATTCACGGCTTCTTCTGAACGACAACAACATCTTGCAATTGGTCATGATGTAAACGTGTCTTGAAGAAGAGCGATTGTTCTGCATTTTTCCAAAACATTATTGTTTTGGATTTACTGTTCAAAACAATTTCAATTATATATGCAAAAGGAAAATAACAGTGTAAAAAATCGGTTAGCATATAAGTCTTTACTTCGGGAAGAATTGTCAAGTTCACTTCTCTTGTGTTTTCATCTTCAGCATATGGTGTATATGTTTATTTAATAATTTGTTTTTCGGAAATTCTGTCTATTTACTTTTTAGTTCTTTGATTATTCTATACTTGTATTCTGACTGTGTGCTTACAAGTTTAATAAAATTCTAATTTCATTGAAAAAATCTATAATCATACATACAATCTATAATCATACATACCCACACATATATGTTACTACCATATCCATGCATGATAGGATTTATCCGGAGTATTAGTTACATCTTTAACTATATGATACAGTTATAATCTTATGTTTCAATACCTCTTCCTCAAAAGAGAATATCTGTTGGTACCCACCTCCACTTTCGCATTCATAATTGATTTTTTTTTGAAGACATATTTATTATCCAAGTTATGTAAGTACCTGTCTGCGAATGCGTTTAGAATCCTAATTGATTCATAATTTTCTGCAAAAATCTTCGTTACATTATTCTAAAATAATTCTCATTCTAAAAATAATTATCTAGGCCATCAGCATTGATGGAGTTCTCAGTGGGTTTCTTGTAAATTAAAATAATACAAAAAGATAAAAAGCATATAAGATCATATCTAAGGTATTGTGTATGTGGTTTAAAGGTATTTTGCCACAAATTGTCTCTCCTACTCAAGAAACATTCCTAGCTAGACGTTTGATATAAGAAAACCTTTTGATAACTCATGAGATGGTCCATGGTTTGAAGACCAATCTGAACTGCAAGGAAGAATACATATCCATCAAAATTGATATGTCCAAGGAGTATGATAGAGTTGAGTGAGATTTTTTCAAATCTTTGTTCCTGAAACTTGGCTTTCATCGTAGGTGGATAAACTGGATTATGCTCTGTGTGCGCTCAATGTCGTATACTGTGCTACTGAATGGTCAGTCCTTTGGCCACATTGTACTAGAGAGGGGGATATGCCAAAAGACATATTCTCGCCTTTAATCGTCATTTTATGTGGTGAGACATCAATACATATCATGAATTAAGCTGAAGTGAAGGCATCATCACTAGTATGAAGTTAACGAAGAACTATCCAGCTATACAACACCTGTTGTTTGCTGATGACTTTTTTTTATGTGTTGAGCTACGTTGAGCAAGTGTCTAAATTTTTGTGGTGTTTGGATCTCTATGGAAGAGCATCAGGTCAAGAAAGAAATCATTGGTTACATATGGCGCTACAATTGACCTGATAACACGACAGTTTATTGCTGAAATACTGAATTTGGTGAATGAAGGTGGGCCTGGATCGTAGATTGGGCTTCCCGAATGCTCCAGCGGTTCTAAGAAAAAACTTCTTGCTTTTATTGGAGAGAAATTGCATAAAAGACTGAATTGATGGTATGCCACAATGATTTCCTTTGCGAGAAAGAAGGTACTCCTAAAATTAATAGAAATGGCTCTTCCAATATATGCAGTGTCATGTTTCCAGCTGACTAAACACCACTGTCAAAAGACCACGAGCACAATGTTGGCCTTATGGTGAAATGAAACAAGTGATAAGAAGAAGATTCATTGGGTCGTTTGGAAGAAGTTGTGTTAATCTAAGGAGAACAGTAGTCAAGGCTTTAGAAAAATTGAAGATTTTGACCAGGCAATACCTGCGAAATAGGCCTGGAAACTGCTGAGTGATCCGAGGAGTCTGGTTGCACGAGTATATAAAAGAGGCTATTTCGCAAACTCTGATTTCCTTGCAGTTGGTAAGGGTTATAGTCCTTCTTGAGTTACTAGGTAACACTTGATTATGTCAACAGATAGAGGCTCTTCTCTTATTGTCTGGTTTGGTAAATGGGACTTTGATGAGGAACCTTGCAGACCTGTCAACAGGCAACCAATGATGAACTTCAATCTACATGTCTCTGTGGTGCTTGACTAGGTTGGGCAGTGGAGAATGGACAGCTTGGTTGAATTTTTTCTAGAAAATGAAATGAAGAGTGGATAGGTTCGTTTGGGCTTATACCAAACTTGGTTCTTATGCAGTAAAAAGTGGATATTGATTGATTGCTTATCAAGAAGCTCGAAGACATACACTCGCTCTCCCTTGGAGTTACAACAAATACAACTTAAAAAGAGAGTCTATAAGATTGTAACAATCCCTCAAATCAAGAAATTCCTCTGGGGGTTTCTCTTAGAGCTGTAACAATGGCCGATCATCTCAACTCAGGGGGACTTAATGTGATACATATATGTCAACTATGTAAGCTACCTCCGGAGTCAATCAATTATGTACTGTTTTAGGTGATCCAGTGATCGGCACTTGGTTATTATCTTAGTACCAATGCCGTCAACTGGCTTCTATAATTCCTTGGAGGAGAACTTGTCTTACCTATGTAATCTCATAGAAACAGTATAGTGAGTGGCAATGTCGTGTGTTCAAATTCATTGTTGATCTAGAACATCAGGAAAAACATAACGCCACTCGGTATGTTGCTACCCAAGAATCTGTCTTGAGAATTGTGCATATGGTGACGGAGAAAGCACAGTTGTGATTAGAAGTTAATACAAAGGTGGTATTTGGAGAGGTTTGTGATTCTACCTTGGATCTACCGGAAAAATGGTCTTTGTCAATTGAAGGTGTCCTGAAATACAACATCTATTCCAACTGAAGGAACTCCTCCCTTCATAGTGGAGTAGCCTGGATTGCTCGAGAAAGCAGAGGATATGTTTGTTTCAAGGCTCGAGAGGCGTTGACGTGTTTGCGATAAATGCTAGTTACTGAATTAAAATTTGTTAACTGGGCTATGACTAGTGCAAATGATTTTCATTTTCAAGACATATACATTGCGTCGGATCACAAAGATACCAATGAAGCCATATTACATCCTTGCCGGTGGCCAAGATACAAAGTCTTCTTGGAAGTGATTTAGACACTATGGCAATCATTCTCGTTGGTCGTCTGTGTAGAGGAACGAGTTTCCACAAACTCCATTGCAAGAGACATAGAAAAGAGAGTACTACATGATGGATGGTTCCAGTCATACTTGGCTTTAGGTTCTCCAATCTGGCTGCATAATAGGCTACAAAGGATTATGAAACTAGGAAAGCCGGCTGCCTCTTTCACTTCTCTCTTCAGATGGGTCATCACGTGCTTAATCTCTTTTATGGAATCGTTAAATGTTAGACGACCCCATGAAAATGTTCTGCAAGCATCCAAATCATCCACCATCTTTAATATGAAGGAGTCTAAAGCTCCCTCATACCTTGGCTTTCCTCTGATAACAATACCAAGGAAAAAGAAGACAGCCATCTTCAATCTATCTGGATATTTTGGCATAGACAACAGCTTCTGCTTCACATCAGTGATGGTGATTCTTTATGCCATGGAAGTAATAATTCACAAACTTATGACCCCCGATCTTCTTATATTTATTCGGTTACTCAGTGCAGTATAAACCAGAGATGAGGGCATGCTCCCTCATAAAATAGCGGATGGGTACACCATTAACCGTAAACCATGCATCTTCTGGAGTACAAATGGTGCGCAAGAGTAACATCCACATCCCTTGAAGCTTCAGGTTTGGTTCTTCTGGCATGTGAAAGAAATGTCGAAACTGAGGATGGCTTGTGAACCATCACTGCTTTTGAAGTAGAACTCAAGGGGTTGCATTGGTTGCATTTCTTAAAATCAAAATACATATTTAAAATATTAGTAATGATAGTAATATTAGTAAAGCTAGGATTATTAGTAATGCTAGTAATACAAGAAGTACTAGTCAATATTTTTTCACGAACAATGACAATGAATACAAAATTTATACCTCAGATGATGGAGCAAACATGTCTTCACTTTCGGACCCATATGAGGCTGACAAATTGGACTCAGTTCTCTCACTGGTGTATTATTTTTACTCTTTTTACTTTTCTTGTATCTACCGCCTCTTTTGCAGCTGAGACCAGTTTTCAGATTCTAAGAGACTGACGATGCCTTCCATTGGGAACTTGCCTTTGCGTTTTCTTCATTACTTTTCTGTACAAGACATTACAACACAACCACTCAAAATTCAAACCGTAAAACAACAACACAACATCTAGGGTTTTCCCCAATTATATTCAGATTTTAATACAACTTATCACTCAATCTCCTTTAATCTACATATGCTCAGACATCGTTTATGGTGGAAACGAGAGAAAGAGGGAGATGAAAGAGACGAAAGCTCGACTTTGAAGAAATGAGGGGAAAATAAACTAAAACACGTCTAGTTTAGGATTTGAATTGAGTGGGTCAGATTATTAAAGTTGTACCATGTAAATATGCGATTTTTCTAAGATTAATTAGTATCTAGATATTTTAAATTTAAAAGAAAATAAAAATTATAATAATAATAAAAAGCAAATAAATTGTTTTTTGGAAGGTAGGGGATATATGTAGTTAATCTCCTAGAAATGATTTGGATTCAAATGAGTAAAATGGTCAAGTCAACCCAATCCAAACCATTTTAGTGAAACTTAAAAAAAAAAAAAAAGAGTTCCAATTTTCCTTCACGATATTATCATCTGGGGGTTTATGGCTTTGGCTTGCTTCACGATCTAATCTCCATCTGCAGCACCAATCCTTGGGAGTTTAGGGTTTTAGTATCTGGAGATCTCAGCACCAAGTTTCAGGTCTCTCTCTCTTGGATTTATGTTTAGGGTTTGTGACATCTTCGAAATGGCTTTGATTGTGTGTCTTGATTAAGAATCCGTATATTTTTGCGATTACATGGTTAATAGTTTTGTTTAAATATGTCACGAAGCCTTGTTCATTTCCTTGGTTCGTTTCTCGTTGGTTTAGCTGTGAAATTTTGGAGTCTTATGACCTATGGGTTGTTTGATTAAATAGTAAATCGAGCCTAAGATTTTCTTTTTTTAATTTTCTCCAGCTATATAAGATTCATGTAATGTGTATGACTTGGTTGGGGTTTTGTTACAGAGTGTATATGGTGTGAACCAAAGAAAGGGAGAAGAGAAGTGGAATCTGGCAATGTTGTGTTGTAACTTATCCATCTCCAGATTTCTGTCGAGGAAGACATGTCTTGTCTCCCGCAGTTTCAGACTCATTCTCTCCGCCGACAACACTCTCCATCGCAGCATCCCTCCTCTTCAACGCCCCACTTCCAACATCCTTACTACCCCTTTCCCTTTCTTCTCCTCCCGCCGTAGTATGTACGACTCCAGCGGCAGCGGCGGTGATTATGACTACATCAGAAGTGACGTCAATTGCCCTCGTTGCTCCGCCCAGATGCTCGTCGTCTTCTCCAATCGTCCTTTGTCACTCACTGCCAGAGAGCCTGGGATCTATCAAGCCGTTAATTTCTGTCCCCAATGCAAGACAGCTTTTTACTTCAGGCCCTTCAAGCTCTCTCCCCTTCAAGGAAGCTTTATCGAGCTTGGCAAGGTCAAGAAAGGTGCTGATGATGATGGCGATGATGACGGCGATGATGATGGGAGATCTTTTCCTAGGAACTGGAAGATTCAAGGTCTTAAAAACGAAGATGATGATGATGCAGAAAGCAGTGGCGCTGAGCATCCCGTAATGAAGCTTCCGACACCTAAGGAAATCTGTCAGGGGCTTGATCAGTTTGTCATTGGTCAAGATAAGGCAAAGAAGGTCGTGTTCGGTTTGGTTTGGTTCTAGCTAGTTTGTTTTTCATTTCCCATTTACCACTCCTTTCCATTCCATTTGTGCAGGTGCTCTCTGTCGCTGTTTATAATCATTACAAAAGAATTTATCATGCTTCCAAGATTAAAGGGTTTGTATCTTCCACTCCATTATCATTCTTATATTCCTTACTACATAGCTCTCATTCCTTTTTTTTTTTTATTCTGATACGCCAGGTCTGTTACAGAATCAGTTAACCTTGTTATGGAGGCTGATGATGATAGCATTGATCACGTGGAGTTGGATAAGAGCAATGTGTTGTTGCTTGGCCCTACTGGTTCAGGTCTGTGTGAGCTATAATGTTCTTTAGGACTGGAGCCTTTTTTTTTATTTGGTATGCTTACCTCCTTCCCCCTGCTTAATTATAACAACAGGAAAGACCTTACTGGCAAAAACTTTAGCGCGTATTGTCAATGTTCCTTTCGCCATTGCTGATGCCACTTCATTAACTCAGGCAAGTTTCTTCCACTTATCTTCCCTTTGAGATTTTGGTTATTGACTATGATAAAATAGCTGCTCGTATGTCGGAGAAGCATTAGACCCACCCAATAGGATGTCTTACCAATTTTGAAAATCTTTTTGGAAAATGAAGTGACGTTTTCTGGATGGTTTTTAAGAGGACACATTACACAAGCCTTGATCTTAGCACAACTAAAACTACTCTTCTTGTCCAGGCAGGTTATGTCGGTGAAGATGTGGAATCAATACTCTACAAGCTATATGTGGTATGGCATGCTATCACCTCATATTACGTTTCTTGGTTCACACTACCCAAATTTAGTTTATACCATCTTTGAGATGTCGTAACAGTTCAGAAACTTTGCATCTTATCAAATACTTTAGTCTTGGTTCAGAAACTTTATTTTTGAATCCGGAAAAAACTTGTTGCGCATGCTTGCACAGTATTCATGTTTTATGTTCTGTTACTGCAGGAAGCCGGGTGCAATGTAGAAGAAGCTCAAAGGGGTATAGTGTACATTGATGAAGTTGATAAGATGAGCATGAAGGTATAAGTTTTCTTCACTCCTTACTTTGATCCTCAAAATGATTAATAATGACTCTACCTATTTTTCTCGTTCAGTCTCATAGCTCAAATGGTGGTAGAGATGTTTCTGGAGAAGGTGTGCAGCAGTCATTGTTGAAATTGCTGGAAGGAACTGTGAGCATTTCCTACTTTAAATTTTTTTATTATTCTCAACTTCAATTGCTGATATAAACAATTAGGGATTCCTTGGTGTTCAGGTCTTACATGTGCATATATGTATAGTTTCATTTTGAATTATTCCGAAACAAAACACATGGGACTATTCCCTTGTTGATAGCTAAAAAATAGTAAAAAGAGGTTGCTTGTTACTATATGCCTTAGCAAACCATATAGATAATCCAGAAAATGAAAGTTCCAGCTTCTATTAAATAAACAAATTTGCAGGTGGTCAGTGTCCCGATTCCAGAGAAAGGATTACGAAGAGATCCTCGAGGAGATAGCATCCAGGTTTGCTTTCAAGCATTTTAAAATAGCACTTTTTGTGACACAGCCAGTCAAAAACTTATCCAGTTTGACGAAAACCCATCAAATATGCAGATGGATACAAAAGACATCCTTTTTATTTGTGGTGGAGCATTTATCGATCTGGAGAAAACTGTTTCTGAACGGTAAATTTCTCTAAACTCTGGGCGAAATCGGTTAATTGTATCCTTTTGTCTAAGGCTTGAATCGCATATTTTATTATTGTATCAGGCAACATGATGCCTCTATTGGTTTTGGTGCTTCGGTTCGAACAAACATGAATACTTCTGGGTTCAGTAGTGCCGCAGTAACATCCTCATTGTTGGAATCTGTAAGGAATGCCCTCTCTTAAATTCTATGCCACTCTTTCCGCTATATTTCAACTTGTTAATGTCTGATTATAATTATTGTAGTTACAAAGTGAGGATCTTGTTGCGTATGGTCTCATTCCTGAGTTCGTTGGAAGACTACCCATCTTAGTGAGCTTATCTGCACTAAATGAAGACCAACTTGTACAGGTAGCTTGTTTCTACTAATTTTACGAGTCCCTGGAATGACCTCTTTTATTTGAGGAAGCTTTCTCTTTTACCAGTTATAACTCCTTATGCTTCCTTATGTAGGTTCTAACAGAGCCTAGGAGTGCATTGGGCAAACAGTACAAGAAGTTGTTTCGCATGAACAATGTAAAATCATATTTACCACTAACGGTTACTTACATATGCATGCCTCTTTCCTCTTGCTTTAACCCTCTTTCTTAGGTCCAACTACATTTTACTGAAGGTGCAACGAGGCTTATCGCGAGGAAGGCCATGTCAAAGAACACTGGTGCACGTGGCTTACGGTCTATACTTGAAAATATCCTCACAGAAGCAATGTTCGAGGTATGGCTGAGGAATGCACCCTTGTAGTCAGTGCATGTAGGTCCCTACGAACAACTGTGTTGGTGCCTTTAAATGCTAAATTTGAATCCTAAACAGGTGCCAGATAGCAAGACAGAAGGATCACAGGTTATAAAGGCGGTCTTGGTGGATGAAGAGGCTGTTGGTTCAGTAGGATCACCAGGATGTGGTGCAAAAATCCTTAAAGGAGATGATGTTCCGCAACAACATTTTGAAGAAACAGAGTCAAATGTAAGCGTCTGCAACACGTGTTAACAAGAGTATTTTGCGAAAGCTGACAAAAATGTTTGATGGCATAGGAGAAGCGGAAGGAGGATGAAACAAAAAGAGCTCAGAGCTTGTAGTTCAACTAATCTTATGAGAGGATGTAAGTTGTGTTAGATATATAATAGGGAATGAATGTTTCAGTGTTCAGATATATTGACAAAGAAATAAAGCTACAATTTTATATGTACAGCACTATAAAATGAGCCTGTTGGAATGTTCACAGGAGTCTTTTTTTTGGGTCAGATTTATACGAGTCTCTTCTTAAAATTTCATCAAATTGAATTGTGAAAAAATTGCATTTAGCATACTTTTTAAGTTTTCAATTACGAAACATTTTACCCACGTGATACTTTGGTCACTTGCAAAAATCATTCTACTATCCTCTAATTCTGTTGCTAAAAGAAAAATCTAACCATTTTTATTCTCATCTCGCATTTTCTTACCTCACGTTACCATCATCATATCTATTTTCTGTGAAATATTCTATAGCTAGTACTAAATCATTATTTAAATTACACATGTTTTATCATAGTCAAAATAGTTTAATTTTGTATACATGCATAGTTTTTTTTGTCAACCATCTATACTATTAAAAAAGAAAAGAAATTTAAATAAATTTACCTATAACTGTTGTTTGGACTCTTTCATTTAATTTCTTATTTTTTGGTCTTACCTTAATGTTCTCTAACTACACAATATTATTATTAATCTATAAGATCCTCCTAAGATTTTGTCATTAATTTGCTTTAATAATTATAACATATGCCCTATAAACGTAATAAACAATAACTAACAATTAATCATAAAGGGCTTATAGGTTCATTAACTACGTATCAAATTTCATGATGCTTGGATGTCACGTTACTGTTGTCAGACTTATACTTTTTTTAAAAACGTTAATATTTATTCAACGAAAACATCAACAATTTTTGGTATCTTTTGCGCATTTAGAATTTTTAATTATATGACAAATCAAAGTGTTACAAAACAATTACAACATATGCCACTTTTTTATGTTTAACAATGTTTATTATATTCAACGGTATTACTATAAATTTGTTAAGCCATAAATTTTCCAATATTTATTTAACAATAATTTT
>JABAYD010086043.1:0-12354 GCA_014822095.1 Diplotaxis tenuifolia | reverse complement strand
TTTTAATCTTGATCATAAAAGCTTATGTGAGACTTTTAACAGTTTTAATAATATATACTCGTTTTGAAAAATTTGAAATACAATATACACAAATCTACATTTTATTATATAATAAATGTAATTGTGTAAGTTATTTTAATAATAAAAAAATAAACAAAATGATAAAAAGTTATAGATTGTTATCAAATCTTTATTGTCTAAAATCATGAATTCCCATATATATATTTTAATGAAAACTAGCGAAACAATAAATTTGATATATACGACCAACTATAACCTACGAAATATTATATTGCTAGAGAGTATAATTTTTAGACTATACTTTATGTTAGAAGCTTTAGAATCTTTCTATTTTGAAATAGAAGGCATAGAGAGATAACACGTAGGATTATGTTAGTTTTTAATTAATACAAACTTAAGATTACATCTTTTCAAATATTTTTCAATTAATATATAAGGGATGTTCCCTCTAGCAAAGCAAGGAAGGGAAGGATACAAGACTGCCTTTGAGTCCTATGTATTAGCTTATAGAAAGTCAATACTAGTAGCCGTTAGTATCCCAATGATAACTCTAATGATTAGCGTATATTCTCTGTATATTACATTCCTTGTATTGCGCTCCTACTTTGTATATATAAACAGAGCATCACTACTGAATAAAGATAATTGATTATGTATTCCAATATGGTTTGTATTCCAATATGGTATCAGAGAAAACAATATCTAAAGGATGTGTAGATTAAAAGTAGAAATAGAGAATGGTAACTTATGCATTTTATTAATAACTTATGCATTTTATTAATTGAGCAAGCAAAACATGGCTGAACCAACAAAGAATTTGAAACAATAGGTAAATCAAACTGAGAAATAACTTTTTGAAGTATTGGTAAAGCCGGATGACCTAAACGAGAATGCCAATCCATAAGAGTAGTTTTAACTAAAGAAGCAAAAGCAAGAGAAGGTGAAGCTGAGTTGTAAACTTTTGGCTGCTCATAAGTTCCATGTTTAGGTTTGCCTTGCAATTGTTTGTAAGTCCCTCACCTGGAAATACATAGAAGTAAAAATCACAGCAACACATGCTACTCCAACGCCAGCACCTACTACAACAATATCTCATACTGTTCCGCCTCCACTCATCTCTGTTCCATTGGCACAAGAACCAGTAGTTGCAACTTCACAAGATGTGGTTCCTCCTCCACCTGTGATTTCGACAAGGACAAGCACAAGACAAAGAAACCGGTTCAGAAGCTAAATCTTCACACCAGAGTAGATGAACCACCAACGACGATTCTCAAATCAGTTGCAGAAGCACTAAAATTACCATACTAGCTTAAAGCCATGTGTGAAGAAATAGATTCTCACGAGGGTAGATGAACCACCAATGAAAATTCCCAAATCAGCTGCAGAGGCACTAAAATCACCATACTGGCGTAAGCCATGTGTGAAGAAATAGATTCACAGGTTAAGGAACACACATGGGATCTTAAAAATATTGCTAATGTTGCCAATGTTATCGGGTGCAAGTGGGGTTTTACGATCAAACGTAAACCAGACGACTCAATAGATCGGTACAATGCTTGCCTTGTAGCAAAGAGTTATACAAAAAGACTAGGCATTGATTATCATCCTGGTGTACGTCGACGATATCATCATTACCAGCAACAGAACAACTCACATAAACTGGTTTATCATTTCTCTTTCTTATCGTTTAGGACACTTATTATATTTTCTAGGAATTGAGCTTGCTCGTTCATGTCATGGATTACATTTATCTCAACATAGGTACATTGGTGACCTTCTTCAGAGAATGAAGATGATGAATGCCAAGCCAACTTCTACACCAATGTGTCCCAACACCACATTGTCGCTGGTCTCTGGTGCACCTCTTGCTTCCAACAGAATATAGAGTGGCGGTTGGGAGTTTGCAGTACCTGTCACCGACCAGACCAGATATTTCTTTTGCAGTCAACAAGCTCTCACAGTTCATGCATCGTCCCACAACAGAAAACTGGACAGCAGTCAAACGGGTTTTGCGATATCTCTCAAACACAATGTCACATGGTGTATTTTTCCAAACCAAGACTACTTCAGCTTTGCATGCATTCACAGATTCAGATTGGGCTGGCAATACGGACGCTATACATCGACTGGAGCCTACATAATCTATCTTGGAAGCATCTTGTTGCATGGTCCTCAAAGAAACAAACTGGAGTTTCTCGATCATCTACTGAATCAGTATCGATCAATTGCAGCCACTGCCACAGAGATTTGCTGGATTACTTCCCTCATGACTCAACTTGGCATTCCACCTCAGCATACACCAGTTATTTATTGTGATAACATGGATGCCACATACTTAGCTGCAAACACCGTGTTCCACTCACGAATGAAACACCTAGTCCTCGACTACCACTTTGTTCGACAACAGGTTCAAAACCGTAGTGTTCGCGTCTCCCATGTTTCCACTCATGATCAACTCGCAGACGTCCTAACCAAACTTCTCCCACTCCCATGTTTTGAAGGCTTTCTTGTCAAGAATGGACTCTCCTCCGGTGGTCCATCTTGAGGGGGTGTATTGGCTTATAGAAAGTCAATACTAGTAGCCGTTAATTAGTATCCCACTGATAACTCTTTAATCTTTAGTGTATATTCTCTGTATATTACATTCCTTGTATTGCTCGTACTCTGTATATATAAACAAAGCATCACTACCGAATAAAGATATTCGACTATGTATTCCAATACTATGAGCCAATGAAGACGTAGACATCGCTTTGGTCATGCTTCAGACTCTGAGGTAACATAGCTTTTCAAATACTATAGCTTTTGAAACTCACACTTCTTGAGTGTAAATGTTAATGTTTTAGTTTCAACTCGTTTGTTAGATACTTCCCTTCTTGATGTTCTAGCATCTGCGAGATTAATAAAGATTTGACTTTGTTATTTTGGGTAGCTTGATATAAAATAACTGTATTTGTGGTTAATCACAATAAAATTTTTTTTATCATATTTATAAATATGTCATCAAGAGTCAAAATGACTAAAATATTTATTAAAGAGATAAATAAACACTTATATTCATAGAGTTAACTAATTTCGACTTAAAGTTTAATTTTGAGGGGTGACATTTTGGGAGGTTATGGTCTTAAAAATAAATAAATACTAAAAGTTCTAAAAACAGTTTGAACAAGAATTTTCGGACTTCAAAATGAAATTTTAAAAAAATTGAATCTTTTTGTCAAGCATACAAAATAAAAATTTCAAATATAAAACTTGTTATTCAAGAGTAATTTACATATATATATGTGTGTGTGTGTGTGTGTGTGTGTGTGTGTGTGTGTGTGTGTGTGTGTGTTATTTATTAAAATAGTTATGTATATTTAAATATCTCTAAAATTAGAGTAAAATAATCTTTTACCTCTTTAATAATTTTTTGGTCATTTGTTTTGGAAGCTCTTTTCATGACAAGATTTATTTTAGAGTTATTTGAGAGGATTTTCCAATAAATAAACGATCGGAACGAATTTGACGAGTACTCAGATAAACACCAGGCCTAAAACAATCAGAACCGATTCAAAAAATATAAATACACAAATAGGTCATCTAGTAACAAATTAAATACTTGAAACCCAAAAAAAGAATCTGCTTGAACCTGAATGGGTATCTGGATGCTTTGAAATGAGCGAGTTTCCATTTTTTTACCAAATTCTTATGTTTTTTTAGACAAGACTATGATTGATTACATCTACTCTATTAAAACAGAGTCTTTATTTTTATCTACTGATATAAGTTGTCATTTAAATTTGAACTCTTTTTATAATGTTACAAATAAATAAATAATACACACCATATAGTTGACTGGACCGCATTACTTAAATCAAACCGATATGAATTAATATATGTAAACCAAATTAAAAAAAAACTGACAGTTTATCAAAATATGGAAATCTACTAATTATATGAAACCAATTATATGAAACCAATAGATTTCATATCTTAAGAGTCCCTTAACAAATATGGAAATCTACTAATTATATGAAATCAATAGGTTTTGGAAATTCTAATATACCAGTTTTTTCAAAAAATAGAAATCTAAAAATTCAATGAAATTAATATTTTCAGGTATTTAATATTTTTTTAAAAAAGAATCTATTATTTATCACTTATTTAAATCATGTACTTAAAAAATGTTAATGTATTTTAATATTAAATAAAAATCACTGTGTTTTGATAAATTTCAATCGTAAGTTTTTATTTTTTTAAATTAAATGTAAATCAAAACCAAAACTCAAATCTAAAAACTAAAAACTCGGGTTATATTTTTGTTTTTTTTTATTTACCAAAAAAATTATTGCAATTTTGTTTTTAAAAATATCAACTTTTCAATTTTAAATTAGATGTTTGATTATTTAGAATTTGTTTGTTGGTAATATTAGTTTATACTAATTCAGCGGATCTAAAAACCAAAAACCAAAACTAAAAGATGAAAATCAAAAATAGAAATTTAAAAACTAAAAATCAAAAATCAAAAACCAAAATTTAAAACAAAATTAAAAAAACTGAAACTAAAAACTAATACAAATCAATCATTAACACAAATTTTGGACTAAAGATTTTATGCCAAAACATATTTTAAATAAAGATAAAAACTAATTATATAAATTTTAATAATTAAAAAATTTCCGCGCTTGAAAAGCGCGGATCAAAAGCTAGTGTATTATTAAGGTTGAGTTGCAGTATATATTGTAATTCGATGTAATTTGCAGTAAAATTTATATAGTAAAATCATATACTTATGTGGTAAGTTTGAATAAAAATAAGAATTATCATTTAGTAACTGATGATTGGTAAATTTTTGATGTATAACATATAGTACGATTTAAAAATCATACAATATGTATAATCTCCATAAAGATATTTCTTCATAAAATTTATAACTTTTACATAATAACACAAAACGTAAAATATAACAATTAGTTATTTAAAATTATTTTATATTTTTGTAATAATATTATGAAACACATAAACATTACAGTAAAAAATCTATAAATTAATAATATTGGGATTTTCATATTTTATTTATTTATAAAACAATTAATGGGACCATACATTTACATAATGTAAGTTCTTACTTATATAAAATATATATACATATAAATTATCAATTTATAATTTTAATGCGACCATAGCTTTATATAGAATTTTCTAAAAAAGTATTATCCTATTATTTTACTGATTTGCGTTAAATTTTGAACGGGTCCAAATTGTGACCGAAGAAATTTATTAATTTATATAAATTATTAATTTTATCAATATTAATTTATAGAGATTCTACTATACTATGTTGTATGTATCAATTAATAGCTTTTGAAATATAAGTCACACATATCTGTAAACTTTTGCACTATCAACCCATGCGCTTAGACCAACAAATGTGTCAGTTTTCATGATACGTAAGGTGTTTACTTGTTTTCTTGACTCTTCAGGCCTTCAAACCAGGCACGGAACCATAATTGTTTGGAACATGCAAGATAAATATGTTTAAGTGAATTTTAACACTAACTTTCAATAAAATGATAAATTAGGGTGGGGCACATACTACGTCCCCTCTTGCTTTGGGATTGTCCTGCTTCAAACTTATGTTTTTCCTCTCTTCCAAGAGAAAATTACATTAAAAACACTTTTTGTATTTCAATTACACTAAAAACACATACGACTTGAGAGACACATTTTTATTGTTGTTTGTTCTTCTTACCTTTTACCTATATCTCATACTCTTCATTTTTTTCTCACCGTAAAATTACTTTCTAATTTCTTCTTTCTCTTTCCACTGGTTTTTTTCTCTTAAAATTTGTGGTCTCTGACTAATGAAACCAATCTCAGTAACAAAGGTATATATGGCGCGTAATTGTTGAAGCTTTCTCCCGAAATACACTGCCAAATTAATTTGTTTTATTCTGGGAATTTTGTTCGCTTACACAAATGCTAAACAAAAAATTCGAGATGAGATGAAGAAAAGGTTTGGAAATGGGAAGAAAATCATAGATAAAGCAATGGCATCCACACCCCAACCCTAACTCTTTTGGTGACCTTCACATCCACACTTCACTTTTTGCAAATAACCACATCCACATGTCCATTGTTCATAAGAGCACCATCCACTCCTCCACTCTTGGCAAGTCCCAAACAATCACATCCACACTGGTTCTGTTCACAATACTCAAACAATACGCCTATAGTGATCATGCTCTTCATATGTCTCGGCATTTACAAAATAGTGGAGAAGATTTTATAACACGGTAGTAAAAATAAAAATAATGAAAAAATATCTTACATGTCTCAAATGAAAGTGAAAAAATAGTAAGGGTATTTTGGACAAAATCTTGTGTTCACACATAAAATGTTTCACATATGGAATGTATCTTAGTGTGTAAACATAATTTAAAATCCCCTATATATTAAAGTAGAAACATTTTTAAGAAATGTTCACAATATAATACACACGTGATAGTCTCACAATGAATTTGAGAGAGAACATTCACACTCTACATAAATGCTTTCACATTCTACATAAATATGTTCACATTACGTATTTTATGTTTTGTTTTTTAATATAAAACTCACACATTTAAGGTTCCAAAAAATATAAATTTAAAATTTAATTCTACAATAGGATATTAAGATGTGATAAAAAAAATCAATCCAAGACCAACATATACCCAAATTAGGGATGTTCAATATGCTAAAGCCGAACAGTAGCAAACCGAATAGAAATAGATAATATGGTTTTATTTTGGTATATATCATACAAACCGAAAGGATGTGATTTAAAAAAAAATCTCAGAATTTGGATATTGTTTGGTTTATAACCGAATAAACTGAACAAAACCGATCAAAAGTAGATGTATATCTCCTATATATTTTTAACAACGCATGAATGTCTATTTGTTATATAAGTTGAACTATAATTATAATTTGTAAATCACTTGAATCACTTGAACTATAATTAAGTAACAATTCACTTACACTGAGGTTTCATATTTTCTTAGTCTTCTTTTTTGATCTTTTTGTTTTATTTTAACATTGACTAAATTAAAGTAAAAATTATAAATTTGATGGACAACAATTAGTTGAAATTCTTTACAACTTTTTTTATCTTTAAACAAACAAATTTGTGTTCAATAAAAGACATATTAATTTGATGAACACTAAATATGGAAGAATAAAAAAAATTTCTTTCGTGCTTCTGTTTTATTTTTTATTTTTATTTTCAAAATTTAGAGCTTTGATATTAATTCTAAATTTGATTATTTTATTAGACGATAAAAGCGTTTTTTGTTTTTTATTATTTTATTTAAATATTTAATATTTTTTTAATAAATGATTTTTGACAACATGACTCTTAAATTCGTATAACATATAATATGATCTCAAACTAGATAATTATGTTTTTTTGGTATAAAACCGAATAAATTGAAAACCGGCGGTATATAAACCAAAGTAAATATGGATTTAGAATAATAGTTATAGTTTACTAACAAAAATACCAAAAAAACGAACTGAACCGAAACCAACACGATATCCACATTGAACACATCTAACCAAATGAAACTAAACTATTGTTTCATTCTCCAAAACAAAATAAAAAATAACAGTTTCATACCACGCAAAGCGCGGATCTTATCTAGTGTGTTCTTATATGTAATGCACTCTTCATCCAAATATCTACGGTCTGAACGAAGCACTTTCGATGTATGATTATAAGCTTCATTTTAAATATATAATTACTAGATATATGGCATATACAAAGTTACAGACGTGGCCAGCTAGTTCATTCCATGTTTCACATTTATGCATTTATAAGGAATGATCTGTGTTATTGCTTTGCATAATCCAACTTTTATATATATAACAGCACATTTCTACATGATTTAGATTTCTAAAAAGGTATGTTTTCAAGTTTTCCGATTTTTAAACCGAGTTTAGCAAAATTTTGACGGCTCTCCCACCCGCTGAACTTTAATCCTCTGCTGCGGCTACCGAGCTTTTATCCTCTGCCGCGGCCGCTGAGCCCGTGTTTTTCAACAGAGATTCGTGGTTTTGAACAGATTATAAAGACTATTGTTTAATCAGGTCTGTCACCAGAAAGGACTGTTAGAGACACGTCGATTAAACTAAGGGACGAGTGAGGACCACGAGGCTGAATAAATAGATATCATATTCGGGGGTCTTGGCCGGAGGAGCTATATTAATTACGATCTCCATAATAACGTGGCCAGAAATCTCTCGTATTAATTAAATGGTTAAGGTTTGCGTGATGGCATTGGGTACAACTACTAATAGTCAAACAACCGTAACCTAACTCATTAATCATTAACCAAATATATATATATATATATACACATGATACGACCCTATATTAGTATTATTATTATCATGTTTGATAAAGAAGATCCAATAATTTAATTTAATGTAGTATTTTTGTCACTAATAAATTAATACAATAAGCTTCATAATGATTTCTAAAATGGCGACAACAAAAAAACAAAAATATAATTCCAAATTTCCAAGTGATCGAATTTTGACATTTGCATTCAATCCAAATTAGTACCACTAACATTCAAACATTGTTTGTACTCCTCTGTTTCATAATAAGTGTCATTTTAGATTTTTAATTTTGTTTCAAAAAAATATTATTTTACAATTCCAATGTAATTTTGTATATTAAATCTGTTTTTTACCCTTTTAAATAGTCAATAATATTTACTTAAATCATTTTTATTTAATTAAACATACAGTAAATAAAGTTATATTAGTCTATTATACAATCTTCTTAATTTAGGTGCAAAGTGTCAAAGTGACACTAACCGACAGAGTATTTACTATATTTAGCAGACCAATTATTAAAAGATTCTACAACAGACATCGCACATGCAAAAAAGGTGATATATATATATATATATATATGAGATCTTATGTTTGTTTGGCTAATTTAACTATATGGCTACAAACTAAGAAAAAGTATTTCAAGAAAATTAGACTAATTAGTGAAAGTATTATAAAGTATATGAAACTAAGAAAAGTATATATTGTTTATAAACACTCACATACAGTTGCATAATTGCATTGTCTCCAGATCCTCCACGTGAAACTGCCACGAACCTCGCATTACGCAACGGGTATCTGTTCCTCATTAGTCATTACTTTTTATACGATAATGCAAGTGATATTCCTTTTTGTTAATATATGGTCGTAGGTTCGTAGCTTTCAAACGTTGAAACAGTTACCGGAACCTCAAGATTTTGGTTTTTTTATGACTAGAAACAAAATAAAATATATGAAAATCCTGCGTTATTATAAATTTGGTTGTGCATGTTTCTGTGTTGGGTTAATTTAGAATAAAAACAGAAATTTTTTATTGAAATGTTGAAACGTATTTTACAAAAAAAAAATGTTGAATCGTATAAGCAGAAAACAATCTTTGGTATAGGTTAAAAATTTGTCTCATACGTACGAGGAAGCGTAGTGTTTTAGTTATTTCTTCTAGCACAAGTTTCCAATGAATAAAAAGTTAAATAAACAAAACAAGATTCCGGAAAGTCTAGCTAAAAAGAAGTGATTAATGCTATATATATATATATATATATATAGAAAACGTCACATATCATCCTTGGTTTTAGACATAGCCACATCGAAAGATTAAAGACCTTATATTCCGAAAATTTCTAGATAGCAGATAAAAAAATAAATATAGAGAGAGATTATTAATTGCAACATTTGACATATGAAGAGACCGTGTGCAATTGAAGTCACAAACACAGACAAATTATTTCGCTACGCGTTTCATTCTTCACCAAACACCCCAATCTCTATAGCTCTCAGCTTATATATATTCTCCAAATAACCACTACCGAAAGAAAAAAGAAAAAGGTTGATACGGTTCCACCATAGAAAGAAAGATGGAGACAAATAAGCCAAAAGCCTCAGAAGCAAAGAAGATAGCAACAAAAGCTGAGGATAAGAAGAAGACAAAGAAAGATGATGTGATGAATAATAGTGGTCAAAAGTTCACTATTATTAAAGGGCATCTCAAAATCATCGAGGGTTTAAGACCAGGTATGACGCGATACGATCAATTTCGTAAGAGCATCATCATCCCTATATACTCTCTCATCATATCTTAAGTTTTGGTTTTATCTGTTTTTTTTTAAAATAACCATAAGCCGTTCGCTATGTGTCAGGAAACAGTACAATATATAGATGTTATTTGCATACGTATGTTTTTTGTTTTTCTTGTTTTATGCAAAATAGTGGACCTCTCCTCTTAAAAATACCCTTCAAAATTTTGGGATAAGGATGGTCTAAGAGCACAAGATCCTGATCATCGTGTATATATATGCATAACGAAATTGAGATAAAGATAGGAAACTGCGAGTTCTTAGGTTTTCTCATCGTAGTCTTTGTTGTTTGTTTTTACAACAAGATCACTGAATAATGAATATATATAGCTCCAGACTTTGTTTATCGATTATTAGGTTTGTGTCGTCGTAAAAAAAATTATTAGGTTTGCACGTTATCCCATTTCATGCATGAACCTTTTTAATTAATATAGAAGTGAAAGTTTATATCTCTATCATGTATTCTATTATTTTCTTGAACCCATTTGATTACATCAATACATATTTGTCTCATATTACGTTAGTAATTTTTATTTACAGGCAAACAATCGATTGAAATATCAGAAAATACTAAAAGGATGGAAACTCAACGCAAGGATAAGAAGGTGATGAAACTGATACAAAACACAGAAGATAGTTTTGTTCATAAGATGAAGAATAAGAAAGTATGGGATTGCGAAAGCACACTCTATGACTCGTTCGAGCTCAACTCGTTCAATCGTCAACTCGACTCCGCAATCTCTTCTTCCGCTAGATCCATGTCCATGCCTCACCTTCCTCCTCCTCCTCCTCCTCCTCCTCCTACTCTACTGTCAGAAACCACGTCTTCATCGTCCCAAAAGAAGCAGCCATCAAACAAGATCTCGCGCTCTCTACAGAAACTCATAAAGTCAATTTTCAGACAGAAACAGTCAAACACTCCCTTTAAGGAATGTAAGAGCGACGTAGATATGGACAAATACTACGTCGTTTTCGATAATATGGGATCTCTCACGACGATTCCTGAATCAAGGGAGTCGATAGAACTGGCCGGTAGTTCAGAGATCAACTCGCTTGATAGAAAAACCGTGTCAGAGCGGTTCCCACCGAGTAGACTCACTGGTATATCTTGTTCCTGATCAGAATTATACTACTGCATATATAATATTATATTGACTGATGTAATGTAACTCATTAATGTAGAGATATTATCGTGAGATTAAAAGTCTCTCAAAGCACTGTATTTGAAATAAGTATTGTGTACTGGTCATAACTTTAAACCGTTGTATGCTAATAAATGATGTAAACCTATTCTGTTATAACTTTTTTTTTAAAAGGTACTAACCATGGTAGTTGGGAAAGTAACGCACCTACAAAAATGTCGATCTAGATCTGAAACTCATGACTGGGTTCTCGGTGATCATACATTGGTATGAAAAGGCCAAAGGGTAGACCATGGTTTCATTTTCTACATTTGATAATATCGGTAGTAATAAGATTGGAAGCTAAGAATTTTATAGAATTAGGACTGAAAGGGGCTAAGATATTGCATGTTAATGTAGATTGCGTTCATCTCTGGGAACAAGGTTCCGAGATTTCGGAATAAATGAATGTTCTTAGGAAAGAAACTATATTAAATGGGTTGGCTTCAGGATTGATTTGCTTTGGTTTTTATGCTTATCCTACCATGAGTTCAATCATAAAATTATAGGAGGAATGTTTCTTCATCATTCACAGATTCTCACACATATTTCCTTTCATTGTCTCCATTTCGGTGATGACAAGTTTCCCAACAATAACTCAAGCGCTTTTGATGAATAAGAAAAGGGTAAAAAGAGGTTCCAATGGTGCCTAAGCGATGGTTCTTTTAATTTGCTACAAAAGAATAAAGTTTGGCTAGGTTGGGGCATATTTTTCTCATCTATTTTATAGCACAATCAACTTTTCCAACTTTATTTCTGGTTTTGCCGTTTTGTGTTTGGAATAATGAACTTTGGGAAAAGTTAACCTTTGTAACGAATGCTAATGAGAATTTTGTCTATCAAGAGAATTATGTTTACATTGGTTTTCGTTATGTTATGAGGAATTAGGTTGTCAGTACACCAATAATTATGTCTAGATTTTTGGGTACCAAGTTTGTAAACATTATCGTGGAAACGCATATACGAAAATATAAAACATGACCTATCCAAGAAAT
>JABAYD010086028.1:0-17730 GCA_014822095.1 Diplotaxis tenuifolia | reverse complement strand
TATTTTCTTTTCAAAAATCTTTTTTAAATAAACAACTTTTTTATAAAATAATTTTGTATAGAATCTGAAAATTATATTTTATTTTCAAAAATCGTTTTTCAAACAAACATCATTTTTTAAATTAAGGTTAATTTTCAAAAAGATAATATCTATATTAATTTCATTTCTTTTAATAATATATTTTGTTATTATACCTTATTCCTATGATTTTTCTTTTGTTAATTTACCTTATTTTATATGATTTACTATTTTATTATGTTAAAAACAAATTTGGAAATTTTGTAAATAATGATACGATCGGAGGACTTAAATCCTAAGGGAACGTCTTCAATGGCTTATAGCTTCAACTTTTATATAGCCCTAAAGTTTTGCTTCTCAATATAATGGCCAGCATGTTCTGTAGGTGTTAATTTTGTCTAATGAGTGAACTGAATTAAGAATTTGTGAGAAGTTACCTTGTAAGTTGTTTTTTTTTTGTCGATGACCAAGAAGTATTTAATCTTATAGACTCCACCAGCCTTTAAATCCATTTCATAGCACCTTATTCGATTAGCTGGTACGGGGTGTGGATTATTGTTCCAGGTAACAAATTGTGTCAAACAAATTAATATAAATTTTAAATTGATAAAGTCAAAAAGTAAAACTTTAAAATTAATATACCTTTTGACCAATAAGGAGTAACTCGAAATCCATAAGAAAACCACTCTTGGTGATGTTACGTGCTTCCCAAAGATGAATCACCATAGAAAAAAATGCATTCTTATTAGAACATTTTCTAAGAATATCGAAAACCAAAGTAGAAATAGAAGCAATCATTGTGTAAGTATTTTGTTTATCTTTCGAATATCTGTATGTTGAAAACTTGTGGAACTTTAGACGATTATTTATAGTCACTCAATACTTCATATATTAGAAGTTTCTTCTTTTATATATTAAGTGAAATTTCCTTTTAGATGTTTCGGTTTCTTTCGACATGTAATACTAACATTTCTATTTTATGTTAATGCAAAATAAATTTAATTTACACAAAAGAGAATATCTCTATTAATTTCATTCCATTTTAATAATTTGTTTGTTATTTTACCTTATTTTGTATGATTTATCTTTTGTTAAATTTTCTTATATTGTATGATTCACTATTTTATGGTGTAAAAACAATTTGGGAAGTTTCAGATATCTACATTAATTTCTTTCATTTTTAATAATTTCTTTTGTTATTTTACCTTATTTTGTAATATGATTTATCTATTGTTATTTTTCCTTATTGTTTATGAATATTATTTTATAGTGTAAACAAATAAATTAGGAAGTTTCAGATATCTATATTAGTTTCATTCATTTTTAATAATTTCTTTTGTTATTTTACCTTATTTTGTATGATTTTTATTTTGTTAATTTACCTTATTTTGAAGGATTTAACATTTGAAAAAATTTAGAAATTTTTAAATTTTGTAAGTAATGATAAGATTGGATGACTTAAATCTTATGTGGACGCGCCCAATGGCTTATAGCGTCAACTTTTATATAGTATAGATTTTATTATTTTAAACAAGCTAGCACGCGAGCAACATGTGATTATTGCGTACATAATGCACTTCCATTATTAAATCAAAATGTTTAATAATCGTTGTATATTTTCTGTTCTGTTTTATAATACGTGTTAATTTAACATCTTTTACATACATTAAAAATGATTAAATGTATATTGAGATCAATGCATTTTACAGTTAATGTTAAGATTAAAGTTAGTAGAAATCATAAGGAAATTAAAATATTTTTTCCTGTAATAAAAATGTCAAAAACATTTATTTATGAAATAAAGAGTGTATTACTACAATGCGTCATTATTTCTTAGCAATTATTCCCACAGTCAATGTTAATTTTCAATCATCAATAGAAAGATTTACGAGTTGTCATAATATTTATAGGGGAAATTGTGGTCTATGTGATGCAAATTTACAGCTCATTTTGATAAACACAGAAAAAAAAAACATTTTCGGTGGAAAATAAAAAGAATATTAAAATTGTCAACCATATGGGAGCCATTCTTTCTTGCTATCACTATAGTCTATTATCATTATATCCGTTGGCTTGTTTTCTTTTCATCTGTCAACTAATTTTCTTTTAAATTCTCTTTTAGTTTTAAACGATTTATAAAGTTATGGTTACCGACAAAAGAAGATTAGAACTCTCTAATGAGGGATAAGGTATCTATTATATATTAATTCACTAGTGATGTCAAAAGTAAAAAACAGTATATCAACTCAGTAGTTTAGTTATATATAAATGTTAGGAATACTATTCGAATATAAGATTCTAAACTAATAATACTTCAAACAAAAGAAAAGGGTAATTAACCATTTGATTTATTATTTTCTCAGATTTATAGGTGGGTTCTGCGGCTTTTTTCTGGTAAAATATTTGGGAGAATAATAAGAATAACAACTAATTAGGCAACTAGAATTGTAGCCGTTCTCTGCTGTCTCTTTCTCTCTGGGTCGTCTCTTTCCTTTATAGCTCATAGTTTCTCTCACTCAATCCTTCCTTTTCTCCAATCTGATAATGTAAATTCACAGACAGAGAAATTTAAACAAAACAACTAAACATCATTGTGTTCGTTGCTGTTCAAGAAAAAACAAAGAAAAGAGAATGGATTTGTTCAAGATCCTGCTTCTTACGTTCTTGGTGAACTTCAGTTTCTGCTTCGCTGCAGATCCATATGCTTTCTACAACTTCGAAGTCTCCTACATTACTGCATCTCCACTTGGTGTTCCTCAACAGGTTTTTTTTTCTAGATCTTTTCATATCTGCTCATTTGTCCAAGGTTTGGACCTTTTGTTTTTTTCTTGTTGTTGTTCCAAAACCATTAACTCTTGAGATTTACTGTAATTCTAGTGAGCTAAAAAGATCTAATTTTTAGTAATGTATTCATTGCACAAAAAGTTGGTTCTTCACATTTTTGATAAAAGATTATGCCAAAGTTTAGACTTTATAGAGGTTTACTTGTAGATTTATCCACATTTTGCATAATAGTTTTAATTTTGTAAATTTCAGTTTTAGATTTACTGTAGTTCCAGTGAGCTAAATTGTAGATTTGAGATTTTATTTTTGTTAACCCTTAATTTTAGAGTTTACTATTAATGGAACATAAATTGTACATTCTATTCCTCTTCACCAAGTAATAGGGGTGTTTGTTTTTGTCACATTTCGATAAAGTTTGTATCTTTGTTTGTGGGTATGCCTAAAAATCCAAATTTTTCAAAAGTTCTAATCTTTCTTCTTCTTCATCCCTTTTTTTTTTTTTTTTGCTTCAGGGAGATACTTTAAAATTCATCGTTAAGAAACCCATTTCAATTTTACTTTCCCAAACACAGTTTTTTTTTTATTTATCCAAAGTTTTACTCAAATTCCACCTGAAAGAATGAGGAAAGATTCAGTCTTTTTTTTTTTGAAACACTAAGATTCAGTCTTTCTAAACCCAAAATCCAACAAAAAGTGAAACAGAAGATAGAAAAACACTATCAAGAGTTCTAACTTCTCATTTGATTCTATTGTCAGGTCATTTCTATAAATGGAAAGTTCCCTGGTCCTACAATCAATGTCACGACCAATGAAAACCTGGTCGTGAACGTGAGAAACAAATTAGACGAGGGACTTCTTCTTCACTGGTAAGAGATTCACTAAAATCTTTGTCTTGAGAGTATAAAGTCTTCTGATTTCGAAATATATATTTTGATGTTTTTTTAAACAGGTCTGGAATCCAACAGAGACGTGTTTCCTGGCAAGACGGACTTGCAGGAACCAACTGTCCAATCCCACCAAAGTGGAACTGGACTTATGAGTTTCAAGTAAAAGACCAAATCGGAAGCTTCTTCTACTTCCCATCTCTTCATTTCCAAAGAGCTTCTGGTGGGTTTGGCTCCTTCATTGTCAACCCTAGATCAGTTATTCCAGTCCCTTTCTCTACTCCAGAAGGTGATATCACCATTGCCATTGGTGATTGGTACACAAGGAACCACACGGTTAGTTAGTAGTCTTTTTTTCGCCGTTTTTTTTACCTTGTAGGTCAAGCAATTACACTTGTTTATGTAAAAATGTAGGCCTTGAGGAAGGCTTTAGATGATGGTAAAGATCTTGGAATGCCTGATGGGGTTCTCATTAATGGAAAAGGACCTTACCAATATAATAAGACTCTTGTTCCTGATGGAATCGATTTCGAAACCATCACAGTCCATCCTGGTGAGTACTACTCCTAGCTTTCTTGGATCAAATCAAACAGTTTTTAAAGTGTTATTCTCTTGTGAAAACAACAACAACAGGAAAGACTTATAGACTTCGAGTGTCGAATGTGGGAATCTCAACGAGTTTGAACTTTAGAATCCAAGGCCACAACTTAGTTCTTGCTGAATCTGAAGGATCCTACACAGTTCAACAAAACTATACAAGCTTGGATATTCATGTTGGACAATCTTACTCCTTCTTGGTTACTATGGACCAAAACGCAAGCTCTGATTACTACATCGTCGCTAGTGCTCGGATTGTTAATGAAACCATATGGAGAAGAGTCACTGGAGTTGGAATCTTACACTATACCAACTCTAAAGGAAAGGCAAAAGGTCACTTACCCCCTGGACCACAAGACGAATTCGACAAAACGTTCTCCATGAATCAAGCAAGATCCATCAGGTTAATTTAGTAATCAAGACTCTTGTAGTTTCATCAAGTTTCAACTAAATGTTGTTGCTGTTGTTGCAGATGGAATGTTTCAGCAAGTGGAGCTCGTCCTAACCCGCAAGGTTCGTTTAAATACGGTTCCATCAATGTAACCGATGTCTATGTTCTTAGGAACATGCCGCCTGTGAAGATCAATGGCAAAAGAAGGACAACACTTAGTGGCGTATCGTTTGTGAATCCTTCTACGCCTATAAGACTAGCTGATAAGCATAAGGTCAAAGGTGTTTATAAGCTTGACTTCCCCAAGAGACCTTTGACCGGACCACCTAGGATGGAGACTTCGATCATCAATGGCACTTACCGTGGATTCATGGAAGTCATTCTTCAGAACAATGACACTAAGATGCAAAGCTACCACATGAGTGGCTACGCCTTCTTCGCCGTCGGGTGAGTTAGTTAGTTAGCTCTTTGTGACTGTAACATTTGTCTTATTTAGATTGTTTTGGTTGCAGAATGGACTATGGAGAGTGGACAGAGAATAGTAGAGGAACTTACAACAAATGGGATGGTATTGCACGCTCAACTATTCAGGTGTATCCAGGGGCATGGTCAGCGATCTTGATATCTTTGGACAACCCTGGAGCTTGGAACCTGAGAACAGAGAATCTTGATTCTTGGTATCTCGGACAAGAAACGTATGTTAGAGTTGTTAATCCAGATGAAAACAACAAGACCGAGTTCGGGGCCCCTGCTAATGTCCTTTACTGTGGTGCTCTACAGAAATTACAAAAGTAAGAGTACTTCAAGAACACGTTTTCTACTTTTGTAAAAGTTTATGTTTTTTATTTCATTCTTTGAATTTTTTGTTGTTGTTTTCAGGCCACAGAAGATATCATCATCGGCGACGAGGAGCATTGGATACACGAGTGTTACAATGGTAGTGATGGCTTTGGTGATGATGGTTCTGCATTGATTGTATTTTTCTAGGGCTTTGTTGAGATGATTATTCTTGTTCTTACGTTTCCACAGTTCTTCTATTTGGGGGTTGTTGGATTTCTCTGACTTGTTTTTTATTTATTTTATCTGTTGTTCTATTCTTTTTCCGGGTGTCTCTTGATTATTTGAGAAGAATAGAAGATTATTCATTGGATGTTGAAATTGTTATAAGATTTGGTGGATATTATTAGTATTATTTTTTTTACCAAAGCTTCATAGTTTTAACCAATTTGTACCCCAAAGTCTGGCCGTTGTAATCGATTAAGCGGCTGTTTAAATGCTAAATTCACAATGTTGAGTATACTAATTTTGTGTTTGGGCGAATTTAATCGTTTTTAAATTGTTTTAGACACTTAGTAACAATGATCAGCTTTCTAATCGATTTGCTCAAAATGCAAACATGGAAATATTTTAAACCTTTTTTCGAGTATATCGAACAAATGTAACTGAAGGTTTTTATTTTATATTTTATTAAAATTAAAATATATTGACGAAAAAAGGAAATTTAATATTTATGAGGTTCCCATGATGATGATGAGAAGTGAGGTGGAAAGAATATGGTTTATCTTTTCGTTGGATTTCAGCTTTTGTCTCTCTGACAAATTCCAGCTGGATCCTTTCTGTAATTTGTTTTCCTTTTCTGTCGCTGTCCCTGCTTTTTTATTTGCTCTTTTTTGCCATTTTTGAAAATAGGCAAAATAAACCAAATTTTCTTTATGATAGAAATTCTGGTGACTTTTGTAAATGACAAAGCAGACACACAAAGCAAACACATGCAAACATTGTAATTTGACAGACTGTAACTATAAAGACAATGCTAAATATTGTTGTACTCTGAAAACGTACAGGACCATAGTTGATAGCCCTTTGAGTTGATTCGATAGGTTTATAAAAATTTCAGTTTGGTTTGGTAATTAGTTAGCTTGGTTTTCAAAATCTATGTTTCAGAAATTATTCGATGACGTGTATAGGGCTGGTCAAATAAACCAAATTCAAAAACCCGAACCGAATCCGATCCAATAAAAATAAATCCGAACCCGACATAAATACCGAATAGATATTGTTTTACGATATTTTGGGTTATGGACATTATCTGAACCGAACTCGAATCTAAATGATATTCGATAGAATCCGAAATATTCAAAATCTCAAAAATAACTTGTACCAAACATGATCTCAATTCTTAATATGTATCAAAAATACTTTAAAATATTATTGAATATCAAAAGTAATTATTTATTACATGAAAGTTGATAATTAAAAGTAGCGGTTAAAGTTTGAAATTTTTAGACTTTGGTTTTGTTTTCATTGAGCAATATTTCTCATTTCTTGAGAACTTGGTTTTGTTTTATGCTTTCATTTATTTAGTTTTCTTTATATTAATAACTATATTTTCTTTTTGTTTGATTTTGTACGATGACATTTGATGTTCTTTTCTTGTTTTTGAATCAATTTCACTTATGTTTTGGTTACAAAAGAGGTAAAAGTTAGGTATTTTAAATCCGAAAAACTGATTTTACTTATGTTTTGGTTACAAAATAGGTACAAATAAAGTATTTTAGACCGAAGAACCGATTTGGACCGGAACCCGAAACTATAACGGGTTATATCGGTTTTTGAAGATTTACTAACCCCGACACGAATCCAATAGAACCCGAAACCGGTTCTGAACCGAACTTTTATATAATCCGAATGGGGTTGATTTTTATAAACTCGAAAAACCGAAATCCAATTGGATAAAATCAAAATCCGATTGGAACTCTAGATGCCCTAGACGTGTAGGAAGAATATATAAAAAGTATGTATATTGATAATATCGTACTAAAAAGGTATATGATTAACAATATACATATAAAAACAAGACTATATGTATAGTATTTAAAGTATAGAAATTGCTTAGGAGAATTCGGATCCCCTCTTCTTGTCTTTGATCTCTCTCTTTTGTAGGTGTTTAATATTGAATCATAACTATCGTGTGATCAACGTATAAACCAGTCTTTCCAATTCTTGATAGACCTGGTCATGCTGTCTATATGGTCTAGGCGACTTCGGACTAGGTTCTTGAATCATGTTTGGAGGAGTATACAATAAAAAACAAACTTGTATGCTAATATATATGATAATTGCTAAAATAGTAAAATTTGTAAGGTAACGTGTTATACGAATCAAAACTAAAACTTTATAGGCGATATCAAACCAACCAGTGAGTTTAGTATGCGCTCTTTCCTACCTCAAGAAGCTTTCGACTTCAACACCTCTTTGATATTATGTAGTTTTATATATTAAAATATAAAGTAGCAAGCGAAGCTTCAGTAGCTCAGTAGGTTAGAGCGTGTGGCTGTTAACCACAAGGTCGGAGGTTCGACCCCTCCCTGGAGCGTTTTAAGTTAACCTTTTGTTTAAACTCTTTTTTTTTTCTTCCCACGGCTTCTTTCTACTACGAACGTTCTCGACGCAGAAAAACAATTCGAAATTTCGAGAACCCTCTCGTCCTCTCTCCCAAGTCCCAATCCCTCACCGTTCTAAGTTCTTTCCCTCTTTTTAAGCTTTCGCCATCATCGAAAATGCCACACAACTCGATCCTCATAACAGCACCCGATCCCATCACTAATGGCCGAAGAAGCAAAATCAAAAGGAAACGCCGCCTTCTCCTCCGGCGACTACACCGCCGCAATCACCCACTTCACCGAAGCAATCAACCTCTCCCCAACCAACCACATCCTCTACTCAAACCGATCCGCCGCCTACGCCTCCCTCCACCGCTACGCCGAAGCACTATCCGACGCCAAGAAAACCGTGGAGCTCAAACCGGACTGGGCCAAGGGCTACAGCCGGTTAGGCGCGGCGTACATGGGCCTATCTCAGTACAAAGAAGCGACCGATGCGTATAAGAGAGGCTTAGAGATCGATCCGAGCAACGAGGCGTTGAAGTCGAGTTTAGCCGACGCGTCGAGACCACGCGGGCCATCTTCGAATCCGTTCGTTGAGGCGTTCCAAGGGGAGGAGATGTGGGCGAAGCTGACGGCGGATCCGGGGACTAGGGTTTATTTGCAGCAGCCTGATTTCGTGAAGACGATGAAGGAGATTCAGAGGAACCCTAATAATCTTAATTTGTATATGAAGGATAAGAGAGTGATGCAGGCGTTGGGTGTTTTGTTGAATGTTAAGTTTGGTGGAGGGAAGGGGGAGGAAGATACGGAGATGCAGGAGGCTGAGTCGGCTCCGGAGCCGGTGAAGAAGGTTGAACCGGAGCCTAAGGCGGAGCCGGAACCGGAGCCGATGGAGTTGACGGAGGAGGAGAGGGAGAAGAAGGAGAGGAAGGAGGAGGCGAAGAAGGAGAAAGAGCAGGGAAACGCTGCGTACAAGAGGAAGGAGTTTGAGAAAGCTATTGAACATTATAGTAAGGCGTTGGAGCTTGATGATGAAGACATATCGTATCTCACCAACCGTGCTGCTGTTTACCTGGAGATGGGAAAGGTATACTTGCTTTAACTTCTTTAAGAGTCAGTTATGTTTTTGTTGTGTTGGGTTTTTGTTGTTGCTGTGTTGCTCTGTACTGGGTTCTTTGCTTAGCAGTTGGCTTTTGGTTTAAAGCCCCTAACTTTAGAGGAAGAATGGAATCTAGGGTTCGTGAAGTAGATGTTAGTTGTGAATTGTTGTCACTTTGTGATGTTACTGTTAGTTAGCTTTGGTGCTTATGTGTTTCTTTTTCAGTGAAGTTAGATTATATAGTAGTTTATTCTACCGTTTTGGCTTATGGTTAAGGCTTGTATTTGGTTTAAAGCTCTTAACGTAAGAGGGAGTGGAATATAACCTTCATCTTGGTTGTGTATTGTTGTCACACTGTAATGATTGCTGATTGGTTTTGATACTTAGAGTTGGATCTGCTTCTTGCTGGAGGTTAAGAAGTTCTGAAAAAGTAGATTTCTCTGTTGCTTTAGCTTTGGTGCTTTTGTGTTCCTATTTTAGTGAAGTGTTGATCATATAGTAGTTTCATCTGGATCATATTTATTCTGGCGTTTATATTATCTTAAAATTGAATGACAGTATGAGGAGTGCATTCAAGACTGTGACAAGGCTGTTGAGAGAGGCAGAGAGCTTCGTTTTGACTTCAAGATGATCTCAAAAGCTTTGACTAGGAAAGGATCTGCGCTAGTGAAAATGGCCAAATGTTCAAGGGATTTTGAACTTGCGATCGAGACTTTCCAGAAAGCTCTGACCGAGCATCGTAATCCAGATACGTTGAAGAAACTAAACGATGCTGAGAAAGCTAAGAAAGAGCTGGAGCAACAGGAATACTTTGATCCTAAGATAGCCGAGGAGGAGCGTGAGAAAGGTATTGAACATCTCTCATTGCTTCCCTGCGCTGTTTGATACAAGGATAAAACATTTGACATAACTCCTTTGATTCAGGTAATGAATACTTTAAAGAACAGAAGTATCCAGAGGCAGTGAAGCATTACTCTGAAGCAATCAAAAGAAACCCGAAGGACGTGAGGGTAAGAGCATTTCTGTTTCACATGTGCAAAGCGTATAGTATGACGAAACATGGAATCTTAGTCAGTATTTCTTTGTTTGGCTGTAGGCCTATAGCAACAGAGCGGCTTGTTACACAAAGCTAGGAGCTTTACCGGAGGGACTGAAAGATGCGGAGAAATGCATTGAGCTTGACTCAAGTTTCACCAAAGGATACAGTAGGAAAGGGGCTGTTCAGTTTTTCATGAAGGAATACGACAAAGCCATGGAGACGTACCAAGAAGGGCTGAAGCATGATCCTAAGAACCAGGAACTGCTCGATGGTGTTAGAAGGTTTGCAACTTGTACTACTAGTATGGTACTGTTAGAGTCATGTGATCTGAGTCGGTTTAGTCAGATTGTTTGCTATTGTATCTTGCAGATGTGTGGAGCAGATAAACAAAGCGAACCGGGGTGATCTGACTCCGGAAGAATTGAAGGAGAGACAAGCAAAGGCTATGCAAGATCCAGAAGTTCAGAATATATTGTCTGATCCGGTGATGAGACAGGTATAAACAGAAGTGGAAATGGTATTTTTGGCCACAGGTTGAGGTTGAGAGCTATGTGTTGATGTCTTTTAAATGAATTTGGCAGGTACTGGTTGATTTTCAAGAGAACCCAAAAGCTGCACAAGAGCATATGAAGAATCCAATGGTGATGAACAAGATACAGAAGCTGGTTAGTGCTGGTATTGTTCAGGTTCGGTAGAATGGTTATGCTAATACCAGATTCGAAGTAAAATGTATCCAAGTTTCAACCGGGTTGTATTGGTTAACTAATATTCTGATCTGGTTCGGGTCATGTTTTGTGAGTTATTGTCGAATCGTGTTCTCTTATTTTTTCTCTTATCTTATTTGTGTTTGCCTCCTTTCAACAGAATGTGTTCAGGTTCATAAAGCTGTACCTCCTATATTATATAGATCCGGTAAACTTTGCAGAGGTTTTTAATTATGTTCCGCTCTAATCGTTTCAAGACTTTTAAGCCTTCACGTGCGTTGCACGTTATAGTGACCGGAAATCTATACAATCTAATTAGACCATTAAACGATTTAGGGCAGTTCCCCCGTAAAGAGTGCCCCAGCCCTAATTCGGTCTGGACTAGCTAAAATTCTCCTCCGGGTTGCGAACAATTTGGTTTTACCGTCGGGTTGGCTAGTCCGCTTATTAGTTGTTAATGATGTGTATCGATGAGGTCTGAATGGGAAATATATTGTAAAGAGAATTTTTTTTTATTGATGAAAAATATCCACGGAAATATAACAATGAATCTGCTGCTATGTAAAAGGGTTGAATCAATCTACTAATTGTCAATTGGTTTTAAGATGAAAATTCATAATAATTAAAATTTAATATGGTATCAGAACAATAAAATTTTTTGACTTAATTTACTACAACTGCTATACTGATGTTAAGTTTTCTGTGGATGTTATTCTCATATTATTCACATTTCAGACTTAGATGTGTGAGCATGAGGAAATGTGTTGATGAGAAATATCCCACATCGAAAATATATGAATTAATCTACTACTGTATAAAAGATTAGGGCCAATCCACTAATTGGTAAGTTGGAAGTCCATAATAACCCAAATTTAACATTTTTGCAATGATTCTTTTCTTCGTCTTTTCACCCAAAAAAAAAGATTAAAGGAGATTTTGTTTAAAGGAAAGTAAACATCTAAAAGAAGATTATTTTCCCTTCCATTTCATCGGTAATTTTTACAATGTTGATATATATATATCTTGTTACAAATATCTTACGATATCTCAGGCATTGATCTTTATCTAATTGGATAATGGAATATTATCCATAATCTATTATCCTTCCTTAGTCCTAACGTGGGGGGGGGGACACACACCTAGACTGGAGCGAAAACTAGTAAATAAAGTAGATGGTAATATTTTTGTAAAGATATTAGTGTACTGCATTGCAGCAGGGATGTGATGCACTCGAACGTGACCCATTTGAGCATTTTCTCAAACAAAGCGGATGTCAATCTCTATGTATTTAGTGTTGTACTGGATTTGTAAACAAAGAAACAACACTAACATTGTCACATAACCAACTGTTTCTTGCATGAGAGGAAAATCCATTTCGAGTCAGAGGTTTCTTATGGAACACGATTCAACTATGACATTGGCGATACCTTTGTATTTGGCTTCAGCATTACTTCTAGAGACTGTTGGCTAATGTTTAGCTCGCCAGGAAATTAGATTATCTCCAAGGTAAAGACAGTAGCCTGATGTCGATTGTCTAGTATTGGGACAACCAACCAACTCTTGTGTCCGAATACACTGTCATCTTCAACGTCTGATGCTTCAAAAGTTGTAGTCCATGAGATGTAATTCCTTTGACATAGCATAATACCCGATGTAAAGCTGTGTAGTGGGAGGTTCTCGGATCTTGCATGAAAAGGCATAATTGCTAAACTGCATAGGAGATATCAGGGCATGTGAACGTCAAATACTGGAGACCTCCAGCAAGAGATTTGTATTCTATCGGATTTGACACTGACTTCCCATCATCTGCAGCGAGTTTGGACTTCAAGTCAACAAAAGTTGTGCACTGTTTGCAGTCTTGCATTCCTGCACAAATTAAAATCTCGTATGCATATAGATTTTTGATTGAGAAATAAACCCTTGTCGTTGAGCTTAGCAGAAACGCCGAGGAAAGAGCTAAGACGTCCACAATCTGTCATTGGAAATTCATACTTGAGTTCAACAATGACTTTGTCTCGCAGAGTAGTGGAAGATGCAGTGATGATGATATCGTTGACATAGAGTAATAGGTATGATGTATCTCCTTTGTTTATGTAAATGAACAAGCTAGTGTCGCTCTTACTTTGTTTGAAACCTCGAGGCGTAATGAAGATGACAAATCTTGCATTCCATGCCCGAGGCACTTGTTTTAAGCCATATATTGCACGGTTGAGTTTGCAAACATAGTCTGCTTTTGATTTAACCACGAAACCTGGTGGTTGAAACATATACACAGTCTCATCGAGAGTGTCATGGAGGAAAGCATTCTGCACGTCGAGCTGATGTATTGTTCATCCACGATTCAGAGCAACATGAAGAACAGTTCGTATCGATGCCGGTTTGATCACAGGACTGAAAGTTTCAGAGATATTAACACCTTCTTTCTGAGATTTACCATTAGCGACCAACCTGGATTTGTTTTTCTTAAAGTTTTCCTCTGCATCAAATTTGTGCTTATGCAGCCATATACATTGAACAATGTTAGCATCTTTAGGTCTAGGGACCAAATCATAAGTTCCACTCTTAATAATAGCACTGTACTCATCACACATTGATTCATTCCAAAATGGGTCCTCAAAAGCTTGAAGGTAGCTTTTTGGAAGAGGAGAGCAAGTGTTTTGAGTAAGAAGAGAGACACTTTGTTTAGCTAATGAATGTCACGTTTCAACCCAGTGGTCATATTATGCCTTGGTACCTCAGACTCTGTGTGAACAGGCTGAGTTGGCTGTTGAATCGGGGACGATACAACATGCGGAGGAATAGGAACATGAGCATGAGAGTTTATGAGAATTTGACTAAACACATGAGAAGGCTCATTTTCTGGTGTGAGGAAGTCGTAATCAGAATGCTTTGTAGTGGTGTTCTGATACGGGAAGGAAGACTCAGTCGAACTGAACGTGTATGAATATTATTATTTTCTTTGTTTTGAGATCAAAACATCTGTAACCTCGGTGTTGAAGAGGATATTCGAAGAATATACATCTAGAGGAGCGAGGAGAGAGTTTGTGAACTGTTGAGTTGTTCTGATTCAGGCATAAGCATCCGAAAACTCTGAGATGACAATAAGAGACAAATTTTTGAAAGAGAACAGTGAAAGGAATTTGATTTTTAATGGATTTAGATGGTAAAAGATTGAGAATGTGAACCGTAGTATGCAAAGCTTCGACCCAAAAAGATGATGGAAGGTGAGCTTGAAAAAGTAAACTCCTGATTGCATTGTTTACAGTTCGGTTCATTCACTCCGAACGTTCGTTCTGTACGGACATGAGAAGCAAAATGGTATCCCTTTGGTATCATAAGTCAGAGTGGACAATTTGAAATGGTTCTGTGACCTTTGAGACAGAGGATGCAAAAGAAAGTTTTATTTGTTTGCCTAATTGGCATTCATTGCAAAGATGAAAATGATCCTTTTTATTACATTGCAAATCAAAAGCAGAAATAAGAAATTGAAGTGTGTGATGGCTAGGGTGCGCAAGACGTTGTTGCCAAACACTGAATGAATTTGTGAGAAGAGCAGAGTGAACATATTCTTTATTTGTGGAAGGGAAACCCGAATATGGATCACCGGTGCTGTAACTGCGAAGTATTATTCTCCGAGTTTGAAGATCCTTCACAGAAAAACCAAAATGATCAAACTCAATAGAACATGAATTGTCTTTAGTAAATTTTCGAACTGAGATCAGTTTCTTTATAATAAAAGGAGTGACTAGAACAGTGTTTAGAGATAAAGGACGAGAATAAGAAGCTAAGGAGAAGGAACCCGTTTGGTTGATTGGTATACGATTGCCATTAGCAACTGTAACCAATTTTCTAGTGTTAGAACTAAGAACAGACTTTAGATGACCTGCAGAATTAGCCAACTGAGCTGTTGCACCAGAGTCCATGTACCACTGATTGTCTGATGGATCCATCAACGTCATTATGAAAGCGGCCGCAAAATCCACAGTTGGGTCGACTTTGTTTGTGAATTGTTGTGCTCCTTGCCCCTGAGAAGGTCTTGGTCCAAGAATGCCCTTTTGTGGAAACTAAAACTGAGGCGTCTGACCCCAAGGTGACATTTTCTGCATTGGCCACATTGGGTAACCATTGTTCCAAAACGGTGTAGTCCATTGAGGAAAGGAAGGACACTGGTTGTAGTGGCCACGGCCCCTGCCTCTGCTCTGTTTCTTGCCTCTGTTTTGATTGAAACGTTGTTGTGGCTGGATGGAGGAGGCTTTATGAGGAGAGGCTTGCGTTGTGGCTGCCAATACTTTATCGGAGGAGGTAGTGTCTTTATGTAGCAGAGAACCTTTGTTGAGCTTGTTGAGACGTTTCTCTTTAAGTAAGAGCATAGATTGAGCCTCATTAAACGAGAGAAAGGGTTGACGATGTTTGATAACATTAATGATGTTGTCATACTTGCTGTTGAGGTTGTTGAGCATGTAGGTGACCAAGGTACTTTCAGTGACTGGTGCTTCAACGTTGGTGAGTAGATCAGAGATTGACTTGAGCTCTTGGCAGTAAGTGTGAATGGTGAGGTCTCCAATTTCTTTGGTTCAAAGATCGTGATCAAGCTGAACAGCTTTTGCCTCTTTGTTGTCTCGGAACAGATTTTCAAGACGAGTCCAGATGACTTGTGAGTTCCCTCTTGTCTGGGACGCACATTTGAAGAGATTTTTGGATAGAGTACCATGGATCTAAAGCTTGAGATGCCATCACGCTTTGTCCATGTTGTGTCATTGGCATCTGCTGGAAGAAGTGTTCCATCGAGATAACCGTCAACATCAAAAGACTGATAATGTGCGAGAAAGAGCTCTCTCCAGGCATCGTAGTGATGCTCATCAATGTCCAGAACGATCTGGATATGTGGCTTGTTGTTAGTGACACCGGCATATATGTGTTCAAGAGCAGCAGTACATCAGCCATGGTGGGAGAGAATTGAAAGAATAGAAGCGGAAGTACGAAGAAGAAGAAGTGGGAATAAGTTCAACATCGAGAAGATGATGAACCCTCTGATACCATGAAAGAAGATTATTTTCTCGTGAATATTCATTTGTATTTCATTGGGAATATATACAACGTTAATACATATATCTTGTTACAAAGATCTGACGATATCTTAGGAATTGATCCTTATCTACTCTAACTTAATAATTGAATATTATCCATAATCTATTAAAATCACACTGAAATTTAATTCTTTTATCTCTAATAAATATATATTTCTTTTTATAAGTAATAATATATATTTTCAAATTTATCCATTTAAATAATTGTTTAATATGAAATTGTTTAACATAATCATTTATTGTCTACATTAAGTAATTTTTATTTTATTTTGTTAACAATCAATTGTATGATTCATAATTTTGGAAACTGCACAAATATGTTTTGATATTTTATGAATTTACATTGCATTATTATTTATATAAAAATATATGTAACATAATATATTTATATATTAACCTATATTTATTAACCTGTATATTATATAAATGATTTTATGTAATTTGTATTTTATTTATTACTAATAAATAATAAAATTATAATTATATAATTTTAAGAACAATTTTGTTCATTTACTATTTAAAGCTATGTTTATTAATTATTTCCAAAAACACACACACACACACACACACACACACACACACACACACACACACACATATATATATATATATATATAATATAAAACTACAGAATACTAAAATCTAGGTTTACAAATTATTGTTATCATGTGCCAAAATGCATTAATTAAATGTGAAAATACAAATAAAAAATCCTACAAGATAGGCTAATCAATAATTTCAATGGCAAGTCATTGTAAATATATTAAGAAACTAAGAAGCATTTTACTTTTGTACTCCTCTTTTAATAATATAGACTAGCGTTTGACCTGCGCGTCCGCGCGGGTTTATATATATTTTAATATTATAGATTGTATATAATATTTATCGTATTTCATAATTTTTTAAAAATATTTTTACCCACAACATTCTTTTATTGTTTATATTTTGTAATTTATTGTTTCTAATATTAAATTACTTTAGTTGTTTGTTTACATGAATGTATTTGTACTTTGAAAAAAATTGGAATATTAAATAGAACAGTATATACGAACACACACACACATATATATATATATATATATAATAGTATTGATTATTTGTTATAATGGTGAAGCTCTTCATTCAAGAATTCATGTAATTTCACTAATAAATCCATTTCGGTATCCCCTATATACAAATGCACCGAAGATACATTAACCTATTAGTAATCATATTAATAGAGCCATTTATGAGTAAATAAATGGGCCAATGTATTAGAATATACATTAGAAGCCTATTAACATAAGATTCCAGATTAAATGGCTAACATATTTTATATGTAAACTAGTGGTTAGCCCGCCCGCAGGGCGGGTGAGTTTACATTAAATTTATTTTATGAAAATATATTTTAAGTTTATTAAAAATTTTGAAAATCTATAATTTATATATTTTTTCTTTTGATTTTTATTTCAGTTGATATTGATGAAGAAAAAATTAAAATAAAAATAACTTATACATTTTTCTAAGAATTTGAAACTTTAATATTATTACACTAATTAACTTTTTCACGATAATTAATTAATCCATCTGCAAGCAAAATTAATTGGAATATAATGTAATGTGATAAAATTGTAAAATATATATTTTAAAGTACTATACAAATAGTTTCAATAATGTCATAGATAATAATTAATATATTTTATTTAACAGTAAATTATGTTATATAATATATATTTTTCAGTTTATATTAGATTTCCAGTTT